>JAAKHE010000759.1:139858-159192 GCA_011039315.1 Vitis labrusca | reverse complement strand
AACAGTAGTAGCTTAGAGTCTCTGGATTTGGGGTTCAATTATAAACTGGATGGGTTTCTTCCTAATTCTTTGGGACACCTGAAGAACCTAAAGTCTCTTCATCTGTGGGGCAACTCATTTGTGGGGTCAATTCCAAACACCATTGGAAATTTGTCGTCCTTGCAAGAATTCTACATCTCTGAAAATCAAATGAATGGGATAATTCCAGAGAGTGTGGGGCAACTCTCAGCATTG
This sequence comes from Vitis labrusca, assembly GCA_011039315.1. Taxonomy (NCBI): domain Eukaryota; kingdom Viridiplantae; phylum Streptophyta; class Magnoliopsida; order Vitales; family Vitaceae; genus Vitis; species Vitis labrusca. The sequence continues at coordinate 158,958 of JAAKHE010000759.1, read as the reverse complement.
GTTGCAGTGGATCTCTCAGAGAATCCTTGGGTTGGTGTTATAACCGAGTCTCATTTCTCCAACCTCACAAACTTAACTGAGTTGGCAATCAAGAAGGTATCTCCAAACGTTACCTTGGCCTTCATTGTGAGTTCTAAATGGATTCCTCCTTTTAAACTCAATTACCTGGAACTCAGAACATGCCAACTAGGTCCCAAATTTCCTGCATGGCTGAGAAACCAAAACCAGCTGAAGACATTAGTGCTCAACAATGCAAGGATTTCAGACACTATACCTGATTGGTTTTGGAAGTTAGACTTGCAGCTCGACCTACTGGATGTTGCCAATAATCAATTGAGTGGGAGGGTCCCAAATTCATTGAAATTTCCCGAAAATGCTGTTGTGGATTTGAGCTCCAACCGCTTTCACGGTCATATCCCACACTTTTCTTCTAACCTGAGTTCATTGTATTTGAGAGACAATTTATTTTCTGGACCAATACCTCGGGATGTTGGCAAAACCATGCCGTGGTTGACCAATTTTGATGTCTCTTGGAACTCTCTAAATGGTACCATTCCCTTGTCTATAGGTAAGATTACGGGTTTGGCAAGTCTGGTTCTCTCAAATAATCATTTGTCTGGTGAAATTCCTTTGATTTGGAATGATAAACCAGATTTGTACATTGTAGATATGGCAAATAACAGCTTATCTGGTGAGATCCCTAGCTCAATGGGCACCCTGAATTCACTTATGTTCTTGATACTGAGTGGCAACAAACTTTCAGGGGAAATTCCTTCTTCACTGCAGAATTGCAAGATCATGGATAGTTTTGACCTTGGCGACAATAGATTATCGGGGAACCTTCCATCATGGATAGGAGAGATGCAATCATTGTTGATTCTACGCCTGCGATCAAACTTCTTTGATGGAAACATTCCCTCCCAAGTGTGCAGTCTTTCCCATCTTCATATATTGGACCTCGCACATGATAATCTGTCTGGATTCATTCCTTCTTGTTTGGGAAATTTGAGTGGCATGGCTACTGAAATTAGCAGTGAGCGATACGAGGGGCAATTGTCGGTTGTGATGAAAGGAAGAGAACTCATATATCAGAATACTCTGTATCTTGTGAATAGCATAGATCTTTCAGACAATAATTTATCAGGAAAGTTGCCTGAACTAAGAAATCTTTCAAGACTAGGCACCCTGAACTTGTCCATAAACCATTTGACAGGAAATATACCAGAGGACATTGGGAGCTTAAGTCAATTAGAAACTCTGGACCTCTCAAGAAACCAGCTCTCTGGCCCGATTCCACCAAGCATGGTTTCTCTGACTTCCTTGAATCACTTGAACCTATCATACAACAAACTATCTGGTAAAATTCCAACAAGCAACCAGTTCCAAACCTTCAATGACCCATCCATATACAAGAATAACCTTGTACTCTGCGGGGAGCCTCTGCCAATGAAGTGCCCAGGCGATGATGAAGCTACTACTTCCGGGGTGGATAATGAAGACCATGATGATGAACATGAAGATGAGTTTGAAATGAAGTGGTTCTACGTCAGCATGGGGCCTGGATTTGTGGTGGGATTTTGGGGAGTTTTTGGCCCTTTGATAATAAATAGGTCTTGGAGGCGAGCCTACTTCCGGTTCCTGGATGAGATGAAAGATAGAGTGATGGTGGTTATCACACGTCTGCAAAAGAAATGCAAATGGGAAAGAAGACAACATGGAACTTGAACAGGTATCCATCCACAAGCTTTCAAGCCAAAATAACTGTTTGTATGTATCAGTGATTTGCTTCATGCTTAACCCTGATCATATCTGTAACACCCAAAATAAACTTTAGGGGCAAAATAATTAATTAATTAAACTCATTAAAGGTAAAAGAGTCCTTTTGCAATTAAAAATCATAGGTATAAATTATATTTTTTTCTTATCTTCTTTATTCGGAAAACTTTATTAACGAAAAATTAGAAAATTGGAGATCATAGGACTAAAGGTTTACAAGTCTAGAGTTTGAAGTTCAGATTTTTCTAAGTAAGATTTTAACCCTAGATTAATATATTATATTTGTTAGTTAATTTTAAACACATTAGATATTCTTTAGAAAATTTTAATTTAGATTAATGTTAGTTTATTTAATTTATTTTAAGATCAAAATATTGAAATTATAAATATAGGGAAATTCAATTTTTTTTTTAGATGAATGGATCTAAACAATGAAATTTTAAAAATTAAATGAGTAAATAAATATATGATTATATGTGGCTTAAGGGATTGGAAAATAATAATAAGAAGAATTGCATGTTTCTAGATTTTGGATTTGAGGCACTGTGTTGGGCGACATAATAAATAAATAAATAAATAATAAAAAATAAAAATCAACTACTAAAAAGTGGAAAAGAAAAAGGTATTAGTATAATAGTAATAATAATAATAGTTTTGGTGTAAGTTTTAATTTAATTTAAGCATATAAAAAAATATATAGTTAGGGTAAAATTAGAAAAGAATATGAATTTTTATAAAAATTTGGAAACTCACTAAATTAATTTATTATTGATTAGGAAGTTTAAAATAATATTAATGATAATAATATTAATATAGGAAATTAATTAGAATTACTAAAACTAAATAAAATATTTTTAGGATTGTTAAATTTATATCTTTAGATAAATAATCAATAATAAATGTGGTGCTTGATATTATGTTAGGTGACGAGGAAATTCTTCAGATTTAAATACTTCAAGATTTTGAGTGCTTTATCAAGGTAAGGGAAATTAATGCAAATTTTTATAAAAATTATTTTCTTTTTATATTGTATTTTGAAATGTGTAAAAATATTATTTTTATCTTTCTCATGGATCAAATATGTGTTTTGTATGAAAAATATTTTTTTGAGAATTTTCTTTATTTATTTTTGAAAAGTGAAAAAAATTAAGGAGATATGATATTTTGTTTTGTAAGTGTGAATTAATGAAATAATGTGTTTGACTCTGAATTATATGACCCTAGTCAACGGGTTATAATAATCGACCTTAAGACCCTAATCAACGAATTATAATTGTTGACATTTAGTTTTATTCACCTTAAATTGAACAAATTTGAAATTAGTTACTTAATTGTGAAGTCCCACCTAATTGGGCATCATTTGTCATACGATAACTAGAGTAAAAATATTTTGAATGTATTCGATTTGGTTTTGATGAGAAATTGTTTTGAATTGGATACGAGAAATTTTTATTGAAAAGTTTGAATGTATTAATATTTTGAACTCAAAAGTTTTTATGAAAATAAGTATATGTTATATCTCCTAGTTGCAAGTATGATTGAAAATGTTTGATCCATGAAACTGCATTGATGTTTCTTATTGAGCTTTAAGCTCATGCTCCTTCGTTGATAATTTTTCAGGTACTCTCAGGTCGGACGAGGAGTGATTGCTAGGCTAGAAAATTTTTCTTTGTTAGGATTTTAGTTCAAACTTTATTTTGGACATTGTTTAAATGTTAAAATTTAATTCCCGTTTAAATTATTTGAATTTGGAGATATTTGGATAATAACACTTTGGTTGATGTGGTAATTTTTTTTTATTTTTAAAATTGATACTTGAAAATTTTAGAATTTTATCCTACTACTCTGGACATGAATTTGGTAATTAGTAAATTTTCAATTACAATACGAATGTTTGTATTGTTTTCACTTTGAGCCTTTGGATTTGAGGTGTGAAATGACCATCATGCCCTTGGAATGGGTTTGGGGGCATGACATGGAGTACTGTGTATTTGTTTTTCAGGTGGTGAGCTATTAAATCTGATTTGTTGGACAAGACCAAGAGGTTTAGTAAAATCTGAAGTTTGACCTATCATCTGTTGGGGGATTTGTAGGGACCCCTCCCTCCGAGAACACGTGGCACGCATCTTACAGTGACACATGGCACGCATTGTCATCCGAGTCACCCTCAGCCGGATCTCCCTATAAAGCACACACGGCACGCTTTTCCGGACTACCTCAAGGAAGATCAAACGACACTTATAAACATATCATCCGGACGACTTACACAATACATTCGGATGATCAAGGAAGATCAAACGACACTTATAAACATATCATCCGGACGACTTACACAATACATCCGGATGATCAAGGAAGATCAAACGACACTTATAAACATATAATCCGGATGGATTACACAATACATCCAGATGATCAACATATGCCATCCGGAGGCAATGCTCCGGATCATTGACTGAAGTAAGCAAGTCTCACACGTTACCACAACAGCCTGTCATGGCCCACGTTCCGCCGCCTGCAGGGTGAGAGGACAAGATGAAGTGACAACAAGTCACTTCCTACGATCATTCCACATGGTCACTTCCCACGATCTCTGACAGTCGCATCACCTACCACGGTCTCTGTCAGCCGCCCGTAGGGTGGTGATGACCCTGCTGCCACCTAATATCATCATGACAACATAAAATATCTCCCCACCATTAATGAGAGGAACAGTACTCCTGGCACTATATATAAACCTTCACACGAAGAGGAAGGTAACCTCCTGAGACCTAGAAAAAGGCCAACTGATTTATCTCTCTCCCTAACCATGGTTAACAAAACCATCGGAGGGTGCGTCCGGACACCCTGTCCGGATGCCCTTTTTGTAGGTATAACGACTGAATCAAGAACCTGTTTTGGTTGACGTCGCGCATCCATTCATTTGGCAACTACGTAGATCATCAGGAACGCGAGGTATCAACATTGGCGCCGTTTGTGGGAATACATTTTCATTTTTGGTTCAGTCACTAGCAAAGATGGCCACACCTTCCCGAAGCCGTTCATCTGGTAAGGGAGAGGATGATGATCGTGAATGGCGTAAAACCATCGAAAGGAGACAGTTGGCAAGCGAATGACAACTCAAAGCTCTCCTCCAGGAGACAGAGAGATTAAAAGAGGAAAACGCTGTATTACGCATCCAGGCTTCGACATCAGGGCCTCCTCGTCACCAGCGTTCAAGAGGCCAAGTAGCAAACTCAAGGTCAGAACCAGAATCAATATATCCTGGATCAGCAGGAGCTATCCCAGGAACATGCAACGTGAGGCCTCATGAGCCACACACGCCTATGCCTCGAGCTCCCCGTGAGGAAAGCTCAGACTCCACTCACTTTTCAGCAAAAAGACAACGCGATAGAAGATCTCAGTTGTCAAATTCAATGCGCACAAGACTAGGCCCCCAAGAGCCTGGAAGACCAAGGCCACCAGTGGCCACAACCCGGGCACCATGCCCTGACCCTATGGTCACCCCCATGGTGCAGAACGTACATCTACGTCGTGACCCCATGGTCACCCCCGTGATGCGTAACGTTCATTCTCACCCAGCGGTACAGCAAGCTGGGGGGAACCTCCCAAACGAGCCACCCATCGGCTCCATCAGCAGAAGGCTGGATGACATGCTCTCCACGCCCTTCTGCTCTCATATCATTCATTACGAGCCCCCAAGGGGATTCCTCGTACCAAAATTTTCCACATACGATGGAACCAACGATCCTTTCGATCACATCATGCACTATCGACAACTTATGACGCTCGATATTGGCAACGATGCGCTACTGTGTAAAGTATTTCCCGCCAGCCTACAAGGACAGACCCTTTCATGGTTTCATCGCCTACCTCCCAACTCTGTTGGCAATTTTAGGGACCTGTCCGAAGCTTTTGTGGGACAATACTTATGCTCCGCTCGACACAAGCAAAATATCAGCACCCTGCAGAACATAAAAATGCAAGATAACGAATCCTTGAGGGAATTTGTGAAGCGGTTTGGCCAAGCCGTACTTCAAGTAGAGGCTTGCAGCATGGATGCTGTCCTACAGGTCTTCAAACGAAGCATCTGTCCAGGCACTCCATTTTTCGAATCACTGGTTAAAAAGCCTCCTACAACGATGGACGACTTATTCAGACGAGCCAACAAATATTCAATGCTCGAAGATGACGTACGCGCAGCCACTCAGCAAGTCTTGGTTGCCGGACGGCCATCTAGAGGTGACGCGGAAAGAAATGCTAAACCTCGGACCGACCGAAGCCGTCCGACCGAAGGCAGGAAGGGCCAAGTCGCCCGGAAAGGCCGCCTCTCACACCTCTTTCCATATCATATGAGAAACTTCTCCCTATGATCCAAGGCTTATCTGACTTCAGGTGGCCAAGACCCCAAGGAACAGACCCATCCACAAGGGATCATAACAAGAGATGTGCCTTCCACAAAGATCATGGGCACACAACAGAGACATGCAGGTGCCTCCATTTTTTGGTCGAAAAGCTCATTAAAGCGGGACATTTAAAACAATACCTTCGCTCGGATGCTGGGGAAAGAGACGTTCCCCAAAATCGCAACTCTGAAGCCCCCAGAGCTCCAGTTGCCCCCAAGGCCGTTATAAGCTATATTAATGGAGGCCCATCTGACGAAGAGTACGACTCTAGGCGAAAAAGACAGAGATTGTTGCGTGCCGCATCAACACGCGAACGCATCAATTCCATCCGGCCTGGGCTAACTGGAGGGGGTCCTCGCCCCATAGATGGGACAATCATCTTCCCACCAGTTGACCCCACCCGGACACTACAGCCACATCGAGACGCCCTCATCTTGTCCCTAGAGATAGGAGACTTTGATGTGAGACGCATCTTGATTGACCCAGGCAGCTCCGCCGATCTTGTGCAAGCATCAGTCGTTAGCCACATGGGACACAGTCTCATAGGCCTTGAAAACCCCGGACGAATCCTGTCCGGATTCAACGGCTCATCAACTACATCCTTAGGAGACATTGTACTGTCGGTCCAAGCGGGCCCAGTCACTCTCAACGTACAATTCTCGGTGGTACAAGATTTATCACCCTTCAATATCATCTTGGGGCGCACATGGCTACACTACATGAAAGCCATCCCCTCTACATATCATCAAATGGTGAGTTTCCTAACCAACGATGGGCAAATTGACTTATATGGCAGCCAGCTGGCCGCTCGCCAATGCTATCAAATAGCACGAGAAGCAGGGGCCAACCAGGAGGATGCATCTCCCCCTGAACCCAGCCATACACATAACCAATAGCAATTATTGGGTCCGGAGGACAAAGATCCCCCGGCAGCAGATCCCTTACAAACGATCCAAATTTCGGAGGAAAACACTCACCTCACGAACATCAGTTCCCTCATGACGACCGAAGAAACTCAGAGCATGCGAAATATTCTCAGACAGAATCATGACATCTTCGCATGGACACATTCTGATATGAAGGGAATTCATCCCTCTATTTCCTCTCACAAGCTTAACGTCTTCCCAGCTGCTAGACCCGTCCGGCAGAAGATTAGACGTTTCCATCCGGATAGACAAGAAGTTATCCGGAATGAGATTGACAAATTGCTAGAAGCCGAATTCATCAGAGAAGTATCTTATCCGGATTGGTTGGCAAACGTAGTGGTGGTACCCAAAAAAGAAGGAAAATGGCGAGTTTGTGTAGATTACACCAATCTCAACAATGCGTGTCCAAAAGACAGTTTTCCCTTGCCACGAATAGATCAAATTGTGGATTCCACTTCCGGGTAAGGAATGCTCTCTTTCTTAGATGCCTTCTCCGGATATCACCAGATTCCCATGTCCCCGGATGACGAAGAAAAGACAGCATTCATAACGCCACACGGCCTCTACTGCTACAAAGTAATGCCATTCGGATTCAAAAATGCTGGCGCCACTTACCAAAGACTAATGACAAAAATCTTCAAACCTCTCATAGGCCACACTGTAGAGGTATACATTGATGATATCGTGGTTAAAAGCAAAACCTGAGACGAACATGTTTTGCACTTACAAGAAGTTTTTCACCTCTTAAGAAAGTATGGTATGAAGCTGAATCCTTCTAAATGCGCCTTCGGCATAAGCGCTGGCAAATTCCTGGGGTTTATGGTCAGTCAAAGGGGCATAGAGGTCAGTCCGGATCAAGTCAAGGCAGTTATAGAAACACCACCACCCAAGAACAAAAAGGAGTTGCAACGCCTCACAGGCAAACTTGTCGCACTAGGGCGCTTCATAGCCCGCTTCACTGATGAATTGCGACCCTTCTTCTTGGCAATACGAAAAGCCGGAGCACATGGATGGATGGACAGTTGCCAAAACGCTTTCGAAAAGATTAAGCATTGTCTCATGCATCCACCCATCTTGAGCAGTCCCATCCCAAAGGAAAAATTATACATGTATCTGGCGGTATCAGAATGGGCAATCAGCGCCGTTCTATTCCGCTGCCCCTCACCAAAGGAGCAAAAACCTATCTACTACGTCAGCAGGGCATTGGCAGACGTAGAAACCAGATATTCAAAAATGGAGCTAACAGCCTTGGCCCTTCGAAGCGCTGCCCAGAAGCTCCGCCCTTATTTCCAAGCTCATCCAGTGATCGTACTAACTGACCAGCCCCTCCGCAATATTCTGCACAAGCCAGATTTAACCGGGAGGATGCTACAATGGGCCATTGAATTGAGCGAGTTTGGAATCGAATTCCAACCCAGATTGTCCGTGAAAGGCCAAGTAATGGCTGACTTCGTGCTAGAATATTCCTGAAAACCCAGCCAACACCACGAATCAAGTAAGCAAGAATGGTGGACTCTGCGAGTTGACGGAGCCTCACGCTCATCAGGCTCTGGAGTTGGGCTCCTACTACAGTCCCCAACTGGGGAACATTTGGAGCAATCCATCCGGCTGGGATTCTCTGCCTCTAACAATGAAGCAGAATATGAGGCCATCTTGTCCGGATTGGACCTCGCCCTTGCTCTATCCGTCTCCAAACTCCGAATCTACAGCGACTCACAACTCGTAGTAAGGCATGTCCAGAAGGAATATGAGGCTAAGGACGCACGCATGGCGCGATACTTAGCTAAAGCAAGAAACACCTTGTAGCAATTCACCGAATGGACAATCGAAAAAATCAAGCGAGCTGACAATAGGCGCACTGACGCCTTGGCCGAAATAGCTGCCTCCCTCCCTATCAAAGAAGCCATTCTATTACCTATACATGTGCAACCCAACCCCTCTTTCGGAGAAAGCTCCACTTGCAATACCATTAAAGCAACCCAAGCAAATGACCAAGAGTGGACGGACAATATTGCAGAATATCTCCGGACAGGCACTCTACCCGGAGATCCCAAACAGGCACACAAAATCCGAGTGCAAGCTGCCCGTTTCACCTTAATTGGGGGGCACTTGTACAAACGATCCTTCACAGGACCGTACCTTCGGTGCCTAGGGCATTCAGAGGCCCAGTATGTGTTAGCTGAATTGCATGAGGGAGTATGCGGAAATCATTCAGGAGGACGATCTCTGGCACATAGAGCTCATTCGCAAGGATACTATTGGCCAACAATGAAGAAAGATGCGATAGCATATGTCAAAAGATGTGATAAATGTCAAAGGTATGCTCCCATTCCACATATGCCGTCAGCAACATTGAAGTCAATCTCAAGCCCATGGCCCTTTGCGCAATGGGGCATGGACATAGTGGGACCCCTCCTAGCTGCACCTGCCCAAAAGAAATTTTTGCTCATTGCCACAGATTATTTCAGTAAGTGGGTGGAAGCTGAAGCATATGCCAGCATCAAAGACAAGGATGTCACCAAGTTTGTATGGAAAAACATCGTCTGCCGTTTTGGAATTCCACAAACTATCATAGCTGACAATGGTCCTCAATTTGACAGCATCGCATTCAGGAATTTTTGTTCGGATCTGAATATCCGGAATTCGTACTCCACACCGCGTTATCCTCAAAGCAACGGGCAGGCAGAAGCCACAAACAAAACTCTGATCACTGCCTTAAAGAAAAGGCTCGAACAAGCCAAAGGGAAATGGGTGGAGGAGCTACCCGGTGTCTTATGGGCCTATCGAACCACACCCGGACGACCAACAGGGAATACTCCTTTTGCCCTCGCATATGGAATAGATGCAGTCATTCCTACTGAAATAGGTCTACCCACCATCCGGACTGATGCGGCAAAGCAGAGCGATGCAAACACAGAGTTGGGAAGAAACTTGGATTGGGCAGATGAAGTGAGGGAAAGCGCAGCCATCCGGATGGCAGACTATCAACAAAGAGCATCCGCCCATCACGATAGCAAAGTAAGGCCCAAAAGCTTCAAAAATGGTACGCTAGTCCTTAGAAAAGTTTTTGAAAACACTGCTGAAGTGGGCGCAGGGAAATTCCAAGCTAACTGGGAAGGACCCTATATAGTGTCTAAGGCAAGTGAAAAAGAGCCTATCATTTACAAAAGTTAGACGGAACTCCGTTACTTAGACCATGGAATGTGTCCAATTTAAAACAGTACTATCAATGAAAAACCAAGACAAGTACAAGTGGAAAAAAGAAGTGTTTTATTGATGTATATAAATGTATGTACAAGGAGGTTTCCGGACCACAAAAAAAATATATACAAAAAGAAGATTACAGAAAAATTGCAAAAAGAAAAGCTATCAGGGAGCAGGCTTGTCAAGAAGTTTCTTCTCTTCACCCGGAGGAATTGAAGGGACATCTCGCTTTATGCCATTCTTCTTCATACAGCAGTGATAGCCAAAGATGAACGTATCATTTACTTGTTTTTGATATTCCGCTTCAAGTTCCTCCCTCTCTGCAGCAAACCCCTGCTCTAGCTCTTCTTTTTGCGCTGTTAAGCGCAGCTGCAAATCTTCTTTCTGCTTCTTTTCAATTGAAACCTCTGTCCGGAGTTGCCTCACTTCCCCCCTTAGCCGGGCCATCTCATCCTCTGCCTCATACAGGCGGGCGATCGTTAATTCCTCCTGGCTCTTAGCCTCAGCCAAATCCGCCCGAAGGGCTTCGTTGTCCTCTCGAACGGTGGATAAGCTGGATTCAGCCTCCTCCAAACTCAGGCGCAACTGGTTTTCACTATCTTTGAGCCGAGAGGCGAAGGTCCTCATATAATCAGTGATCCGCAGCAGGTCAGTGAAAAGATCGTGTTGATTGGCCATGCCGCGGAGACCACTCACCAGCTGCAGGCAAACACACAAACAAGAAAAGCAAAGTTATATATCACACCACAAACGCATATCAGAATGACAAAGAATCGAGAAGCACAAAAAACAGTATACCGTCTCCACCATCTCGAACATCTTGGCTGAAGGAATGATAGCAGTCAAGCCAAGTGGAATCTGTTTCAGCTTATCTTCCAACTCCGCATAGCTAAAAGGGCTAGCGAAGGTGCAAGCCACGTCATTAACAAGATCCCCACCTGATGAGGCGACAGAAGGCGACTCTTGTTCCGGATTCGGGGCCTCAACATTTACGGCCGGATAGGTCTCCCAGGGTGCAACCTCATCCGGGACCATCACCGGGACTGCTGGAGTCCCAGTTGCCATCTCTACTTCGCACCCCTCCGGACGAGCGTCGTGGGCGGATGTGCAACTAACTTCAATCTCTTGCTGATGATCTTGAAGCCGCCCGATGAGTCCGGACCTCAGATTGCGCGCCGAACGCGGCCTCTTTGAAGGTGACCCCTTCACCAGAACAAGAGCCAGACGGTCCGGATCGTCAGAAGGCTGACTCTGGCTTTCTGCCCCTGCTTCCTCCATCGGGGTCGCACAAACGGCTTCAGCTGCACCGACATCCGGATTAGGGGAGCACGGATGGTTTATAGACGCAGCTTCCTCAGCCAAATTAGCCAGACGGGCAACCGCTGCCAAGGAGGTACTCGAGTGATTCAGCCCCGCGACGTGTCCGGGTCCGCTTGAGATAGAATGAGGAGCAGGGTTCACTGGCTCCTCTATTATTACCTCCGCCTCGTGAGTAATTGGCGGAGGAGCAAATTCCTTGGGAGGAGTGGGCTCCTTCACTCCCTTCCCATTCTTCACCAGCTTCCTCTTTTTCGCTGGAACTTTCTTTGGAGGAGAGGCTGCGCCGCGTTTCTGTCCGGGAGCCTTTCGAAGGGTTCTTTCGTTTTTTCTCTTCTCCTGATCATCCAGGAGTGCTCGGCGTTTTTCAGCATCAGCCTCTTTAGACTCCTGGTAGATCGGGAGATCCTTCATAGTATAGTGCTCCCCAGGCACTACCTCTTTTGGCAGCTTCCTGGGGAGAATGTTGACGACATACTCCTGGGGCTCCCGGACGACCGCCATTAGATTCCGCGCAGAAAGCAGCGTCTTGTAGTGCCTCTCCTTGGCGTCTATCTCAAATAATTTATTGAGACAAGCAAAAGACGCCTTTTCCACCCAGTCCACGATATGGCCCCTTCTTTCCGGACCTACATTATCAGTAAGCAAAAGATAAGAATATCATCCGGAAAGATCAACAAAAAAGACAACAAAGTAAAAGCCGGACAACAGTCGCAAAGCAAACTTACCCGGAATCACTAAGGAGTAGTTTGGAGAGAAGGGCCTCGCCGGATGCTTCGACCCCACCCATGCACCCCGGACCACAACGTGTCCCTTTGCACCTCCCTTCGTCGAGTCCGGCAGCTCCGTCACCAATTGGAGGGAGGGCAGGTGAGCGGACATGCTGAAGACGTCATTTTTTACCTTCTTCAGAGAATAGACAAAAAGCACCTCTAGCAGCGTGAGGTCGAGGTTATACAACATGTTTATGATGCTGCATCTCATCAGCACCCGGACGATATTGGGATGAATGAAGGCGGGTGGAATCTGGGTGAAATGGAGGAATTCCTTGAACAACGCCGGCAGAGGGAGCCGGAGCCCCGTTTTGAATTGTTCCTTTGAGAAGATGATGGTATTGTTTTCAGTCTTCTCAGTCGGCACATGCACCTCCTCATCATCCAGCAATTCCACTATCACGCCATTTGGGATGCAGAACCGGTCCCGGAATTCCTTCACATCCAGTTTGTCCGTCGCTTTTTCACGAGCATCACCGACTCGGGTCGATGAAACAGTTTTCTTCTTTGAAGACATTTCTTAGCCCAAAGCTGAACCGAAACCTACATACAAGAAGTGCAACAGTCAAGCACAGCCAACCAACCCCACAAACCCTAAACGATAACAAACACTCAGAAAACCTCGCACCACCAATGTACCCATTCCAAAATCCTTCACTCTACTCCAACAAGAAACCCCCAACCCACAAAAACACAGGGGGGCAACGGAAACCCTTAAAACACCCAGTCACAAACGACACTCGCCCAAACAAACCAGCAACAAACCAACAACACCAAAACACAGAAAAGAAAAGAACAAGGCACAAGGAATACTTACCGAGTGTAAAAGAAAGGTTGCTGTTGCAAGCACGAAAAGCACCGGCAGAAAAATTCTAGGGCTTCACTCAGAAAAAGCAGAAGAAAGCACAGAAGGAAGAAGAAGCAAAAACTCTTAGAAAAAATGCAGTAGGAAAAATGCAACAGAAGGCACAGTATGCTATTTATAGGGGGACAGCCCCTCGGAAAGCCAAACTCCCAACAACGCCATCATTGAAACGACATGCTGCTTGGGAATACCCAGAGTCGGCGGCTCATCATAAATGCCTTCTTGGCTCCCGCACCCCCACTCTCCACGTGGCCCAACCAGACAAAAAGTCGACTTCGGTTTCAAAAACCAATTATTTTTTAACCTGCCCATTTTTGCTCGGGCAAAATAGGCAAGTTAAAAAGGGGGGCATTGTAGGGACCCCTCCCTCCGAGAACACGTGGCACGCATCTTACAGTGACACATGGCACGCATTGTCATCCGAGTCACCCTCAGCCGGATCTCCCTATAAAGCACACACGACACGCTTTTCCGGACTACCTCAAGGAAGATCAAACGACACTTATAAACATATCATCCGGACGGCTTACACAATACATCCGGATGATCAAGGAAGATCAAACGACACTTATAAACATATAATCCGGATGGATTACACAATACATCCGGATGATCAACATATGCCATCCGGAGGCAATGCTCCGGATCATTGACTGAAGTAAGCAAGTCTCACACGTTACCACAACAGCCTGTCATGGCCCACGTTCCGCCGCCTGCAGGGTGAGAGGACAAGATGAAGTGACAACAAGTCACTTCCTACGATCATTCCACATGGTCACTTCCCACGATCTCTGACAGCCGCATCACCTACCACGGTCTCTGTCAGCCGCCCGTAGGGTGGTGATGACCCTGCTGCCACCTAATATCATCATGACAACATAAAATATCTCCCCACCATTAATGAGAGGAACAGTACTCCTGGCACTATATATAAACCTTCACACGAAGAGGAAGGTAACCTCCTGAGACCTAGAAAAAGGCCAACTGATTTATCTCTCTCCCTAACCATGGCTAACAAAACCATCGGAGGGTGCGTCCGGACACCCTGTCCGGATGCCCTTTTTGTAGGTATAACGACTGAATCAAGAACCTGTTTTGGTTGAGGTCGCGCATCCATCCATTTGGCAACTACGTGGATCGTCAGGAACGCAAGGTATCAACAGGATTGTCGGTTTTTAAGGTTTCTATTTGGAAATAGGAGTATTTATGTAAACTCTCTATGTTTTAGTACTGTTACTCTATTCTCTAACTTTAAATTTATCCAAACTTTTTAATTTTATCACGATTTTAAATATTCAATGATTCAAGGAATGAATATATTAATTCAAGCACACCATATGCAGTTGGAAAAACTACCTCCAAGGTTTCTAGAAGCCCAATAGATATAAAACATAACCATAATAAAATCTATTAATTGTGAAATATATTGTACATGGTTTTACCTTATCTGAATATACCTTCTCTTAAAGTGTCTAATACACCTACATAATCCTTTATGTCCTCCGAAATATATACCATCATGCGCTCATCGGTGGATATCTCAACTCATGTCCAGGCTAACAGATCACTTGATCATTTATCCTATCAGCCCAAGGACAACGAAGCATCTTGTCATTTTGCCCCACATTGCTCATGTGAAAACTCGTTTTTATTTTTATTTTTACATTAAATAAATCGATGGGTAAATATTTGAAAAATCTTTTAAAATAAAAAATCAATAAGATAAATTCATGGTTAAAATCACATTTCAAATTAGATGACTTACAAAACATTGTCCTTTTCAATTGTCATCCGTTATGTTTTAGTTTATGTTTGATTCTTGAAAAATGTGAATAAAAATGTAAGGGAAAAAAAAAAAAAAAAAAAGTAGAGGGGAAAGAAAAAGTATGGTTTTAAAAATCGGACAAGATCAACTTCCAACTGTTTGAACTGACGGTCAGATCGGTGAATCGAACAGTTCAAAAACTAATTTTTTTCTTCATCAAAATGACGTCGTTTTGATGCATTTGGCATTGAAACAACGTTGTTTTGGTTCAGTATAAAACTCCTTATTCTCCCAGCAGCCTTAATCTCCTGCCTTGCCATCGCTACCCCTTGCTGATGTTGCTCTCCATCCAGCTTCCATTCTCCAACCTCCAACTGTATCATCGCTAGAGCTAACACCGTCGGTCGATGAGGACATTGACGCCATCGACAACTCTCCAGTCTCCCACAATGAGTTGCATTGTTGTAATTTGCAAAGTTCCAATTGAATATTAAAATTTTAATATTTAATATTAAATTTTTATTTTTAATATTTAATATTTTATTACACATTGAACATGAATATTCATTATTCATTGAATCAATTGAATCATTTGGGTAGAATTTATTATTTTTATTTTTAAAATTTTAATTTTAATAATATATAAAATAAATATTTACAATGTCATAAGATTTTAACATGGTTTGACGAAACATACCTACATTTATAGATGAGAGAAAATCATTCAACTCCTTATATCAGATACCTTTAACCATGAGTTCTTTCGTTCCATTGTGTATCTCTCATTTTTCTTCATATCTCTATCCATTATATATATATTCTTTATAAGTCCATCTTTATTTCATAACTTTTTTCCCTTATAATCTAGAATATTTGTAAACTTAATACCTTTTCTTATTTTATAAGAAAATATAATATTACAATGACACGAATATAAGAAATATTCTTATTCTTTATAACAAAGAATCTATATTAATTAGGAATTTGTGACGCTTCCCAATAAATATCACGTACTCATTGGTGGACAGATTGCCTGCTCATTTATCCCATCAACACAAGGACAATGAAGCATCTTGCCTTTCCTATGTTTCAATTTTTCCTCATGTGAAACATTTTTTATATTAAATAAATGGCTTGTAAAATATTAACTTGAAATATGGATTTATATGACAATTTTACCCTAAGGACTTACTCTCCAAAACCTATATCTTCTTTCCTTAGTGCTTTCCAAATATACTTACCTGAGCCTTCAAGCACCTCTTGAGGCTACAAGTCAAGTCTCAATGGAAATTAAGCATATCCGGATTGATGATTTTTGAAACAAAATTATCAACCTAATTATTGCTCTAACAATCTACCAACCATTTTCCAACACAATATGATGGGGATGTTTATATGAAAATGGTGTAATAGACCCTCATCACTTCTCCTCAAAACTCACTGCTAGCACTTACATTGTTATTGAGTTAGGTTAGATGGAAAGTCGAAACTTATGTGATCCCATTGGAAAAACAGAACAAAAAGCACAAGCAAACTAGGAAATCTAAATTGGGGTTTTTGAGAATTAGAGCACCATTTATCGGTCAATTTGTTGGAGGACTTTGCAACTACTTGTCACCACTTCACCATTATTTATAGTATGCCCACTCGACCTTATATTGGAAGAGTGGACATGAATCTTAGTAGTTAGCAATTGAAATTCACCTTATAGATAAGCAAGCTCCAATTTTTCTACTCATGTCTACTGTTTTTGGCAAAGACTCCACTAAGGAAATACAACAAAGTCATATCGTGTATGTTAAATTACTAACTTAAAAATTCAAGGTATTTTAATATGTTTATCAAAAGTGATGC
Organism: Vitis labrusca; assembly: GCA_011039315.1. NCBI lineage: Eukaryota > Viridiplantae > Streptophyta > Magnoliopsida > Vitales > Vitaceae > Vitis > Vitis labrusca. The sequence continues at coordinate 142,072 of JAAKHE010000759.1, read as the reverse complement.
ATTTTTCACTCATCTCTTTTGTTGTTTCGTTTTAGTTTTATTTTTGCACTTTTTCAGCAAAATTAAGTACAAAAATTAATAAATCTATACTATTTAAAAACAAAGAATCTGTTCGTCCAAAAATTGTAAACTATTGACAAAATGTCAAAAGTTTGTGACTTATAGATAAATCAATGGTTTAGCTTAAGATAACTGAAAGGAAAAAGTGTGCTTTTATGCACACATTTAAAAATAATCATAAAATTAATGTGGTTTAGCCAATTACCATTCTTACATTCATGGATGGAAGATAATAATTGCACTATATCATAGCGAATATTTTAGGAAAAAAAATAGATACTATTGAACTTTGAAATATCTCATATTTTCCTATTTCTTGTATCTGTACCTTGAACTTCGAGCCCTCGAGGCATCGAATGTCTTCAATTATTTCTCACATCTCTACTTACCATATATAGTTATTACAAATTCAGATCTCCATCTTATAACCCTCTTTCCTCACAACCTAAAATATTTAAAGAGATATTCGTAGTGATTTTCCTTCCTCTACAGAGAATCCTATTATTACAATGATCCAATATAACAAATATTTTATATATAAAATGGTCTTTATAAAATGGAATATATACCAATAAGGAATTTGTGACTTCAATAAAGAGTTCCCTTTGGATAAATAATTGTTAGAGATAGTAATTAGACAATTTAATTTACCCATGGACAATAGTGTCATTTCCAGAGTTTTATAAGAGAGATCTAAGTCTACTAGGATGAGCATTCTTTCCCTCCGGTCATGTCCTGAGGAATTGTTATAAAAGCTAATTATTAGTAAAATATAGGGCACTCACATTAGATGGGAAAAGCTGAAGAATACCCTTAAAATGGGTCCATTTCGGATAAACAGTGGATGAGTTGTGGAAACAAAGAGAAAAGCATCAAAATTTTACAAGCACATCCATAACAATATCATCAAAGTGCTTATTGTAATGGAAGCCAATAGGACCTACTTTTTAAGCCTTTAAAGTCAAAGACGTAAATTGCAGCAAGACCTAGTTTTTTCCATATCCTATAATTTAGTCCATAAGGGTACTCATAATCTAGACAGGAAATGGAATGTCATTACAAATTATTAGACTTCATTTCTCCTCGTACAATGAAAAGAAACCTTAGTGGTACCTTCGTTAATTCATATTGGAATTTTAGGCCCTAATACAGTAGATAAGTTATGTAAAAGTTGACCATAAGTTTGAATAATTAATATTTAAAAGAGAATTTATCTTATGGCTGTGGCCCTTAGCATTGACCCCAAGTCAGTAGTGGACAGTGTCCTTCTTGCATTCAACTATCTTAGAGATAGAGGAGAAGAGTGTGGGGCAAAAAAAATGGTAGAAGACCAGATTGAGTTCATTTGGATGTGATTTTAATCAAAAGAAATTGAGTTCAGTATTTTGCATACTACTTTGTGCTTCGTAATCTTATGGATTTCTATTTATCGTTATCAAAAAAAGCTTCCACTCATTCAGTGTTGGAAGCAATGACGAGTTTTGATTGGCCTGAACAAATTGTTTGAAAAATTGAGGACGTAGACTGGAGTAGGACGATGATTCAGCCACAAAAAAAGTCTAAATCATGGCTCAGGATTGTGGGTGATCAGCTTGAACAATTGTGCCCATCTATACTTGCACCTTCTTTCTTTCTTGTAAATTTTCCATCATATCTTGTTGCCTCAGAGTTGTGTTGAAAAGATGATAGGACACACAAAACAATGCCGAAAATTGGACATTATCAACTCATTTATTTATTTTTGGCGAGTCTTTGAGATGTGAGTAAATATATATAGGTGCTTGTGTGAATTTGTGACAAAAAAGATGGAAAAATATGAAGAAGAATATAAAAGACAGAAGCTGATTAGATAAACTTGGAATCAGAACTTTATATTTCAGAAGGTTGTAAACTACATAGGAGCATTCATTTATTTAAGCAAATTGTAAAAAGCTTGTTCAAGTACGATGCTGGCTTCTTCCCAAATTCAGTTTCCTTTGGAGACGGGCTACATTCAGTTGGATAACCAGAAGCAGCCACTCTTTGATGTCATAGACAAGCTTAAAATAGGCATGTCTCCATGACTCCTTTACTACTAAGGTGCCACAAACTCCCCAAAACCCCACCACAAATCCTGTTCCCATGCTCATGTAGAACCACTTCTTTTCAACCTCA
>JAAKHE010000759.1:97714-124763 GCA_011039315.1 Vitis labrusca | reverse complement strand
GGAAAACTAGAACTAAATTTTATAAAATATATATTAAATTAAAATTAAATTAGTTGTGTACTAATTATTAATTGAGAATATATGATTAAATTATTTCTTAGCTTTTCAAAAAAATTGGTTGAAATATTGAAAATACGAAAAAGGTATAATTACTAACAATATGGAAATCAAAACCCCTCACAGATTTTTTCATTTTGAATTTTTCGATCCATTTCACACCCTCAAAATGTACTGAATTTTTGAGTATTTTTGGATTTGGATTTTTCCGGAAATCATTTGACCACCTCCTAAGTGTAATGAACTTATTTAAACAATATCCAAGCCATATTAAGTCCCAAAAAAGTTTAAAAACTTCAAACAAGTGGAGAATTGGGAGGGTACGAAGCATGTGAGAATTCCTCATATTCTTCGTACCCTTGTGAATTTTTTAGTATTTTTGGATTTGGATTTTTCCGGATATCATTTGATCACCTCCCAAGTGTAACAAACTAATTTAAACAACATCCAAGCCATATGATGTCCCAAAAAATTTAAAAAGTCCAAAGAAGTGGGGAATTGGGAGGATACGAAGAATGTGAGGATTCCTCACATTCTTCGTACCCTTGTGAATTTTTGAGTATTTTTGGATTTGGATTTTTTCGGAAATCATTTCACCACCTCCTGAGTGTAATGAACCTATTTAAACAATATCCAAGCCATATAAAGTCCCAAAAACTTTTAAAAACTTCAAACAAGTGGAGAATTGGGAGCGTACGAAGAATGTGAGAATTCCTCACATTCTTCGTACCCTTTTGAAATTTTTAGTATTTTTGGATTTAAATTTTTCCGGATATCATTTGACCACCTTCTAAGTGTAACAAACCTATTTAAACAACATCCAAACCATATAATGTCCCAAAAAATTTTAAAACTCCAAAGAAGTGGAGAATTGGGAGAGTACGAAGAATGTGAGGATTCCTTACATTCTTCGTAGTCTTGTGAATTTTTGAGTATTTTTGGATTTGGATTTTTCCAGAAATCATTTCACCACTTCCTAAGTGTAACGAACCTATTTAAATAATACCTAAGCCATATGATGTCCCAAAAAATTTTAAAAAGTCCAAAGAAAAGGAGAATTGGGAGGGTAAGAAGAATGTGAGGATTCCGTACATTCTTCGTACACTTGTGAATTTTTTAGTATTTTTGGATTTGAATTTTTCTGGAAATCATTTCACCACTTCCTAAGTGTAACGAACCTATTTAAACAACACCCAAGCCATATGATGTCTCAAAAAATTTTAAAAAGTCTAAAGAAGTGGAGAATTGGGAGGGTACGAAGAATGTGAGGATTCCTCACATTTTTCGTACACTTGTGAATTTTTTAGTCTTTTTGGATTTGGATTTTTCTGGAAATCATTTGACCACCTTCGAAGTGTAACGAACCTATTTAAACAACATCCAAACCATATGATGTCCCAAAAAATTTTAAAGACTCCAAAGAAGTGGAGAATTGGGAGGGTACGAAGAATGTGAGGATTCCTCACATTATTCGTACTCTTGTGAATTTTTTAGTATTTTTGGATTTGGATTTTTCCGGAAATCATTTCACCACTTCCTAAGTATAACAAACCTATTTAAACAATACCCAAGCCATATAATGTCCCAATAAATTTTAAAAAGTCCAAAGAAAAGAAGAATTGGAAAGGTACGAAGAATGTGAGGATTCCTTACATTCTTCGTACCCATGTGAATTTTTTAGTATTTTTGGATTTGAATTTTTTCGGAAATCATTTCACCACCTCCTAAGTGTAACGAACCTATTTAAACAACACCCAAGCCATATGATGTCTCAAAAAATTTTAACAAGTCCAATGAAGTGGAGAATTGGGAGGGTACGAAGAATGTGAGGATTCCTCACATTCTTCGTACACTTGTGAATTTTTTAGTATTTTTGGATTTGGATTTTTCCGGATATCATTTGATCACCTCCCAAGTGTAACAAACTAATTTAAACAACATCCAAGCCATATGATGTCCCAAAAAATTTTAAAAACTCCAAAGAAGTGGATAATTAGGAGGTACGAAGAATGTGAGGATTCCCCACATTCTTCATACCCTTGTGAATTTTTGAGTATTTTTGGATTTCGATTTTTCCGGAAATCATTTGACTACCTCCTAAGTGTAATGAACCAATTTAAACAATATCCAAGCCATATGAAGTCCCACAAAATTTTAAAAACTCCAAATAAGTGGAGAATTGGGAGGGTACGAAGAATGTGAGGATTCCACACATTCTTCGTACTCTTGTGAATTTTTTAGTATTTTTGGATTTGGATTTTTTCGGAAATCATTTAACCACCTCCGAAGTGTAACGAACCTATTTAAACAACACCCAAGCCATATGATGTCTCAAAAAATTTTAAAAAGTTCAAAAAAGAGGAGAATTGGGAGGGTACGAAGAATGTGAGGATTCCTCACATTCTTTGAACACTTGTGAATTTTTTAGTATTTTTGGATTTGGATTTTTTCGATTATCATTTCACCACATTCGAAGTGTAAAGAACCTATTTAAACAACATCCAAAAAGTATGATGTCCCAAAAAATTTTAACAACTCCAAAGAAGTGGACAATTGGGAGGATACGAAGAATGTGAGGATTCCTCACATTCTTCGTACACTTGTGAATTTTTTTGTATTTTTGGATTTGGATTTTTCCGGATATCATTTGATCACCTCCCTAGTGTAACAAACTAATTTAAACAACATCCAAGCCATGTGATGTCCCAAAAAATTTTAAAAAGTCCAAAGAAGTGGATAATTAGGAGGGTACGAAGAATGTGAGGATTCCTCACATTCCTCATACCTTTGTGAATTTTTGAGTATTTTTGGATTTCGATTTTTCCAGAAATCATTTCACTACCTCCTAAGTGTAATGAACCAATTTAAACAATATCCAAGCCATATGAAGTCCCACAAAATTTTAAAAACTCCAAATAATTGGAGAATCGGGATGGTACGAAGAATGTGAGGATTCCTCACATTCTTCGTACTCTTGTGAATTTTTTAGTATTTTTGGATTTGGATTTTTCCAGAAATCATTTCAGCACCTCCTAAGTGTAACGAACCCATTTCAACAACACCCAAGCCATATGATGTCTCAAAAAATTTTAAAAAGTTCACAGAAGAGGAGAATTGGGAGGGTATCCTCACATTCTTCGTACACTTGTGAATTTTTTAGTATTTTTGGATTTTGATTTTTCCGGATATGATTTGATCTCCTCCCTAGTGTAACAAACTAATTTAATCAACATCCAAGCCATATGATGTCCCAAAAAATTTTAAAAAGTCCAAAGAAGTGGATAATTAGGAGGGTACGAAGAATGTGAGGATTCCTCACATTCTTCATACCCTTGTGAATTTTTGAGTATTTTCGATTTCGATTTTTCCGGAAATCATTTGACTACCTCCTAAGTGTAATGAACCAATTTAAGCAATATCCAAGCCATATGAAGTCCCACAAAATTTTAAAAACTCCAAATAAGTGGAGAATTGGGAGGGTATGAAGAATGTGAGGATTCCTCACCTTCTTCGTACTCGTGTGAATTTTTTAGTATTTTTAGATTTGGATTTTTTCGGAAATCATTTCAGCACCTCCTAAGTGTAATGAACCAATTTAAACAATATCCAAGCCATATGAAGTCCCACAAAATTTTAAAAACTCCAAAGAAGTGGAGAATTAGGAGGGTACGAATAATGTGAGAATTCCTGACATTCTTCGTACCCTTCTGAAATTTTCTAGTATTTTTGGATTTGGATTTTTCTGGATATCATTTGACCACCTCCTAAGGGTAACAAATTAATTTAAACAACATCCAAGCCATATGATGTTCCAAAAAATTTTAAAAAGTCCAAAGAAGTGGATAATTACGAGGGTACGAAGAATGTGAGGTTCTTCGTACCCTTGTGAATTTTTGAGTATTTTTGGATTTGGATTTTTTCGGAAATCATTTCACCACCTCCTAAGTGTAATGAACCAATTTAAACAATATCCAAGCCATATGAAGTCCCTCAAAATTTTAAAAACTCCAAAGAAGTGGAGAATTGGGAGGGTACGAAGAATGTGAGTATTCCTCACATTCTTCGTACTCTTGTGAATTTTTTAGTATTTTTGGATTTGGATTTTTCTAGAAATGATTTCACCACCTTCGAAGTGTAATGAACCTATTTAAACAACATCCAAACCATATGATGTCCCAAAAAATTTTAAAAACTTCAAAGAAGTGGAGAATTGGGAGGGTACGAAGAATGTGATTCTTGGTACCCTTGTGAATTTTTTAGTATTTTTGGATTTGGATTTTTACGGAAATCATTTCACCACCTCCTAAGTGTAACGAACCTATTTAAAAAACACCCAAGCCATATGATGTCTCAAAAAATTTTAAAAAGTTCACAGAAGAGGAGAATTGGGAGGGTACGAAGAATGTGAGGATTCCACACATTCTTCGAACACTTGTGAATTTTTTAGTATTTTTGGATTTGGATTTTTCCAGTTATCATTTGATCACCTCCCAAGTGGAACAAACTAATTTAAAAAACATCCAAGCCATAAGATGTTCCAAAAAAGTTTAAAAAGTCCAAAGAAGTGGATAATTAGGAGGGTACGAAGAATGTGAGGATTCCTCATATTCTTCGTACCCTTGTGAATTTTTTAGTATTTTTGGATTTGGATTTTTCCAAAAATTATTTCACCACCTCCTAAGTGTAATGAACCAATTTAAACAATATCCAAGCCATATGAAGTCCCACAAAATTTTAAAAACTCCAAATAAGTGGAGAATTAGGAGGGTATGAAGAACGTGAGGATTCCTCACATTCTTCGTACTCTTGTGAATTTTTTAGTATTTTTGGATTTAGATTTTTCTGGAAATCATTTCACAACTTTCGAAGTGTAACGAACCTATTTAAACAACATCCAAAAAGTATGATGTCCCAAAAAATTTTAACAACTCGAAAGAAGTGGACAATTGGGAGGATACGAAGAATGCGCGCGAGGATTCCTCACATTCTTGATACTGTTGTGAATGTTTTAGTATTTTTTGGATTTGGATTTTTCCGAAAATCATTTCACAACTTCCTAAGTGTAACGTACCTATTTAAAAAATACCCAAGCCATATGATGTCCCAAAAATTTTTAAAAAGTCCAAAGAAAAGGAGAATTGGGAGGGTACGAAGAATGTGAGGATTCCTTACATTCTTCGTACCCCTGTGAATTTTTTAGTATTTTTGGATTTGAATTTTTTTGGAAATCATTTCACCACCTCCTAAGTGTAACGAACCTATTTAAACAAGACCCAAGTCATATGATGTCTCAAAAAAATTTTAAAAGTCCAAAGAAGTGGAGAATTGGGAGGGTACGAAGAATGTGAGGATTCCTCTCGTTCTTCGTACCCTTTTGAAATTTTTTGTATTTTTGGATTTGGATTTTTCCGGATATCATTTGATCGCCTCCCAAGGGTAACAAACTAATTCATACAACATCCAAGCCAGATGATGTCCCAAAATATTTTAAAAGGTCCAAAGAAGTGGATAATTACGAGGGTACGAAGAATGTGAGGTTTCCTCACATTCTTCGTACCCTTGTGAATTTTTGAGTATTTTTGGATTTGGATTTTTGTTGAAATCATTTCACCACCTCCTAAGTGTAATGAACCAATTTAAACAATATCCAAGCCATATGAAGTTCGATAAAATTTTAAAAACTCAAAATAAGTGGAGAATTGGGAGGGTACGAAGAATATGAGGATTCCTCACATTCTTCGTACACTTGTGAATTTTTTAGTATTTTTGGATTTGGATTTTTCCGTAAATCATTTCACCACCTTCGAAGTGTAACGAAGCTATTTAGATAACATCCAAACCATATGATGTCCCAAAAAATTTTAAAAACTCCAAAGAACTGGAGAATTGGGAGGGAACGAAGAATGTGAGGATTCCTCACATTCTTCGTACTCTTGTGAATTTTTTAGTCTTTTTGGATTTGGATTTTTCCGGAAATCATTTCACCACTTCCTAAGTGTAATGAACCTATATAAACAATACCCAAGCCATATGATGTCTCAAAAAATTTTAAAAACTCCAAATAAGTGGAGTATTGGGAGGGTACGACGAATGTGAGGATTCCTCACATTCTTCGTACTCTTGTGAATTTTTTAGTATTTTTGGATTTGGATTTTTTCGGAAATCTTTTCACCACCTCCTAAGTGTAATGAACCTATTTAAACAACACCGAAGCCATATGATGTGTCAAAAAATTTTAAAAAATCCACAGAAGTGGAGAATTGGGAGGGTCCGAAGAATGTGAGGATTCCTCACATTCTTCATATCCTTGGGAATTTTTGAGTATTTTTGGAATTCGATTTTTCCGGAAATCATTTCACTACCTCCTAAGTGTAATGAACCAATTTAAACAATATCCAAGCCATATGAAGTCCCACAAAATTTTAAAAAGTCCAAATAAGTGGAGTATTGGGAGGGTACGACGAATGTGAGGATTCCTCACATTCTTCGTACTCTTGTGAATTTTTTAGTATTTTTGGATTTGGATTTTTTCGGAAATCTTTTCACCACCTCCTAAGTGTAATGAACCTATTTAAACAACACCCAAGCCATATGCTGTGTCAAAAAATTTTAAAAAATCCACAGAAGTGGAGAATTGGGAGGGTCTGAAGAATGTGAGGATTCCTCACATTCTTCGTACACTTGTGAATTTTTTATTATTTTTGGATTTGGATTTTTTCGGATATCATTTGATCAGCTCCCAAGTGTAACAAACTAATTTAAACAACATCCAAGCCATATGATGTCCCAAAAAAGTTTAAAAAGTCCAAAGAAGTGGATAATTAGGAGGGTACGAAGAATGTGAGGATTCCTCACATTCTTCATACCCTTGTGAATTTTTGAGTATTTTTGATTTCGATTTTTCCGGAAATCATTTGACTACCTCCTAAGTGTAATGAACCAATTTAAATAATATCCAAGCCATATGAAGTCCCGCAAAATTTTAAAAACTCCAAATAAGTGGAGAATTGGGAGGGTACGAAGAATGTGAGGATTCCTCACATTCTTCGTACTCTTGTGAATTTTTTAGTATTTTTAGATTTGGATTTTTTCGGAAATCATTTCAGCACCTCCTAAGTGTAATGAACCAATTTAAACAATATCCAAGCCATATGAAGTCCCACAAAATTTTAAAAACTGCAAAGAAGTGGAGAATTAGGAGGGTACGAATAATGTGAGAATTCCTGACATTCTTCGTACCCTTCTGAAATTTTTAGTATTTTTGGATTTGGATTTTTCTGGATATCATTTGACCACCTCCCAAGGGTAACAAATTAATTTAAACAACATCAAAGCCATATGATGTTCCAAAAAATTTTAAAAAGTCCAAAGAAGTGGATAATTACGTGGGTACGAAGAATGTGAGGTTCTTCGTACCCTTGTGAATTTTTGAGTATTTTTGGATTTGGATTTTTTCGGAAATCATTTCACCACCTCCTAAGTGTAATGAACCAATTTAAACAATATCCAAGCCATATGAAGTCCCTCAAAATTTTAAAAACTCCAAAGAAGTGGAGAATTGGGAGGGTACGAAGAATGTGAGTATTCCTCACATTCTTCGTACTCTTGTGAATTTTTTAGTATTTTTGGATTTGGATTTTTCTAGAAATCATTTCACCACCTTCGAAGTGTAACGAACCTATTTAAACAACATCCAAACCATATGATGTCCCAAAAAATTTTAAAAACTCCAAAGAAGTGGAGAATTGGGACGGTACGAAGAATGTGATTCTTGGTACCCTTGTGAATTTTTTAGTATTTTTTGATTTGGATTTTTACGGAAATCATTTCACCTCCTCCTAAGTGTAACGAACCTATTTAAACAACATCCAAGCCATATGAGGTTCCAAAATATTTTAAAAAGTCCAAGGAATTGGAGAATTGGGTGGGTACGAAGAATGTGAGGATTCCTCGCATTCTTCGTACACTTGTGAATTTTTGAGTATTTTTGGATTTGGATTTTTCCGGAAATCATTTCACCACCTCCTAAGTGTAATGAACCAATTTAAACAATATCCAAGCCATATGAAGTCCCACAAAATTTTAAAAACTCCAAATAAGTGGAGAATTGGGAGGGTACGAAGAATGTGATTCTTGGTACCCTTGTGAATTTTTTAGTATTTTTGGATTTGGATTTTTATGGAAATCATTTCACCTCCTCGTAAGTGTAACGAACCTATTTAAACAACATCCAAGCCATATGAGGTGCCAAAATATTTTAAAAAGTCCAAAGAACTGGAGAATTGGGAGGGTACGAAGAATGTGAGGATTCCTCACATTCTTCGTACCCTTGTGAATTTTTGAGTATTTTTTGGATTTGGATTTTTCCGGAAATCATTTCACCACCTCCTAAGTTTAATGAACCAATTGAAATAATATCCAAGCCATATGATGTCCCACAAAATTTTAAAAACTCCAAAGAAGTGGAGAATTGGGAGGGTACGAAGAATGTGAGGATTCCTCACATTCTTCGTACTCTTTTGAATTTTTTAGTATTTTTGGATTTGGATTTTTCCGGAAATCATTTCACCACCTTTGAAGTGTAACAAACCTATTTAAACAACATCCAAACCATATGATGTGCCAAAAAATTTTAAAAACTCCAAAAAAGTGGGGAATTGGGAGGGTACGAATAATGTGATTCTTGGTACCCTTGTGAATTTTTTAGTATTTTTGGATTTGTATTTTTACGGAAATCATTTCACCTCCTCCTATGTGTAACGAACCTATTTAAACAACATGCAAGCCATATGAGGTCCCAAAATATTTTAAAATGTCCAAAGAACTGGAGAATTGGGAGGGTACGAAGAATGTGAGGATTCCTCACATTCTTCGTACACTTTTGAATTTTTGAGTATTTTTGAATTTGGATTTTTCCGGAAATCGATTCACCACCTCCCAAGTGTAACAAACCTATTTAAACAACATCCAAGCCATATGAGATCCCAAAAAATTTTAAAAAGTCCAGAACAATCTATGCATGAATCCAACATTTTACCACCATACTTCATTAACTAATAAGCGGTCGACCGGTAGAGTGCTATCGGTTTCCTATAGTCTCAGCCGGTAGCCACTGCCAATTCTTATGTTGAAGCACCAAAAGGGGCAGTGTGTACCGGTCGTAAAAATAATTTGAACCGCTTCATATGGTGGTCGACCGGTACGCGAATATCTTTCAGATGTGATTTATGTTATTGAATTGGTCATTCATACACTCAAATTGTATTACCCAATAATGACATAGATTGGCCAATTATTCGTAGGGAATGAAGCTGCGAGTTTTGAATATAAGAGGAAACAAAATTAAAGAAAAAAAATACATTTTTCTTACCACCAATGCGTTGGCTTTTCATATGTCCTAGCATAACCTTATTCATCAGTCATGAGATGATATCACCCCACCTCATAATGTATAAGACACTATTACTTTCACCCATGCGCATTACTTAGCCTAGCGGATATAGGGCAATTGGAAAAAATAATGACACATAGGGGTGACGACGAGACCAAAGATTAAACGGGTTTTTTGAACTTTATTGGGCAATATATTTTATCATTACACATAAAAAATCACAAAAAAAAATTATTACAAAGCACCTTTCAAATATATTAGTGTGACTACAAACATCTATGATGAAGCATCGATTGGTTTGAACCATTGTGTTTCAAGAAATTTAATACTCATCTTGTACGATCTCATCTTCTCATAAGAATTAGCACAGCTATAATATGCAATATGAATGTTTTCATTAAAATATTTTTGTGTACATATTCTCTTGCATCGATTTAACATACCCTATTGGAATGAATCAATCATCTTCTAGGTAAACACCATGTAGTTGCTTTGAAATTATTTATAACGGTCTATTTTATATAGATATTATCTATATTAAATCCAAAATAGATAACATTTAAATTGTATCATGGTGGTTAAGCAATTTGACCAAAAGTGAGGCAAAAAATATTGAATGGTGATGTCGGTGACTTTAAGATGTGATGAGCATTGGAAGTAACTAATGAATTATATAACCTTATGCTACCACCATATGCATCAGTTTTTGTACCTTTGTTGGTTTTTGTTAGTTTCTTTCAATCCCACAAAGTCGTTCCAAAATTGACTTGTTTAAAAAATGTTGAACTTATGTTGAATCCTCATTTAAGGGGTTATTGAGATTTGATCATTTTTCTTCAATAGGCCATCAAGTATTTTTTGGATAATCGGAATTAGGAGGTGCAATTTAGGCAAGTTGTCATGACTTAAGCCAACCTTAATTTGGATAAGGTTCGACAATTATTTATAATCTTTGGGTACAATTTTTTATTTTCAAACTTAATTCAGGTGAAATACAAATAAAAATTCGAACAACCCAAACCTAATCCAAATCCAATTTAATATTTTTATAATATTTATAGTTTAAATTATTTTATTTAATAAATTTATTTTATTTAATTTTGTAGATGTTACAATAATAATATCAAATTATAATTTTTTTTCATTTTTTACAAAGATACATAAATTTTTTTTCCCATTTTAATTATCATCCCAAACTATTTTTAAATTTAGTATAAATATGCAAAAAAAATGTATTTTACACAAAATATAAGTACATGTTGAATCATATAGACCCAATTTGCTCAAGTCTAATACAAAGAACCCAAACTCAATCCAATCGTGGAAATTTGAACATCATTATTTTCTAAGATTAATTTTATTCACCTCACTTAAATTTAATATAAATATAATTAATTACTATTAATTTAATATTTTATCAAATATTTCCTCTTCCTTTTATCATTTATTAATTTCATTCCGCTCTCATTTTATTCAAAGTAAGTGAAATTTCTCATCTTGTCATGTTAGTCTCCTAAATAGAGTAAATATCATGGAATGCCATGAAAGGGACATGATATTCCATATATACCAAGAATTATATAAATGAATTTTTAAATAATTATTTTGCACCCAATCAATGGAGGACGTGTGGCTCATTTGATATGTCCAAGTGTGTTTTAAACTTACGAGAAATGAAATCGAAATTCTACGGAGCTTGACTACTTTTTCGTCATAATGTACAAGGATGTCGTAATTACTAAATACATAAATGTTCGTGCATTACAAGATCAAAATTTGAAGACTTGAAGTTGGATTAAGAGGTTTTAAATACTTATAATCATTGTGACTCATTTATTTAGTTTGTATGGATAACCTATGAGGATTGAAACCCAAATTGTATAGACCTTGACTTCTTATTCATCACAATGAACGAGGATGTCATGATTACTCAATAGATGATTGTTCGAGCATTACAAGATCACAATTTGAAGACTTGAAGTTGGATTAAGAGGTTTCTAATGCTTATAATATTTAGTTTGTGTAAATGTATTTTAAATATGGATGAGTAAACATTCAGCTATACTCATCCCTATACATACATTTTCAATTATAAAATTCATATCACTTACACCAAACAAATTTTATTCCCTATGCATATACTACGTGATAGAGTTGACCACCATGTTAGTCGAGTGTCATTGCATTGACCATCGTCTTTAACATTATTCCCATTGGATTATCCCTACCTTGTGTGCTACTGTTTTTTAACTTCCGTGTTAGGAGGACACAAATTCCACCTTAAGGCCTTCAATTCGACCTTTATTATTAACGCACCTTCTCATAAAATATATAACCGCTTGCACGCAACTAAAGGTTGGTTTATATGGATGTTCGTTTACCACAATGATGTCCCTTAAAAGAAAAAGCAATTACATGTAGCAAAATACCAAATGGCCTATCAATACACGAATCTATGGAGGAATCCAAACAAATTACAACTTATACAAGGAAAATGGCCTATCAATACACGAATCTATGGAGGAATCCAAACAAATTACAACTTATACAAGGAAATATGAACCGGTCGACCGGTTATCTTCTACCGGTTGAGATAAGTATGCAACCAGTAGAAGATAACTGGTCGACCGGTTCATATACTTCATTTTGTTTTCATTTAGGTATGTGATATGGCGATGAGATCAAGACAAATGACTTCTCTTTGTTACTATTCCCAACATAGATCAAGACATAGGCTTATCCACAGACAAGCTCACATCAAACACCAAACAATAGTAATGTGATCCTTAAAAAACCCAACCTTATCATGTATAGATCTCAAAAGAGTTGCATAATCAAGAACCAAGCCCTTAACAACCAAGGTCTCCACGTTAACTTTTGCTTATGCCTCGCACCCCAATATGACTCTTCATACTAAACTAGCTTCGGCAAGCTCAACATCTATAGAAAACTGCTTCACTATAGATAATTCATAAAAAACAAACAACTTAACCTTTGAAGTTTGGTCCTTCAAATAGAGGACCAAGACAAGAAACAAGCACTCAAATAATCATCATTTCTAGTTACCCTTCTCCTTAAAAATAACATCCACTCTTCAAACTCTTTATCTAATAAGAAGCGAATGTTAAAGGGCAATGAAGTGGACATAAACAGACTATCCCAAAGTACTACCCTCCAACCATCCAACCTTGGGCCCTTCTCAAATAAAAAGGTAGTATTGTTCACCCACTATGACTAAACTACCTAATCCCTAAGGAACTAGTCACAAGTCTACTTTCCTTTTTGGAGGCCTATAAAAAGGGTAAAATCCTTAGACGATTATGAAGACTAATTAAACTTAATGTCACACAACTTGCCCACAAAAATTTTGGAAAACATTGTAACTTTGATTGAAACCAACTTACATAAAGAGTGATGCTTGAGAAAATAAAATGCCCAAGATATTGTTCAATTAGAAATTTGGGAAAATAATAAAATGAAGTACCTCTTCTAATTCAATGTTCATGTGTTGCTAAGGTTACCATATTCATTTAGAATCATAAATGATAAAGTTAGAGATGACAACTCACAAATGCAGAACCTCTCAAATACATATATGAACACTCCTTTAGAAGCATCAAAGAGAGATAGTTAAAATAGGGCAAATCATAACTAGAGTACCTCTGAAACACACACACACTGAGGAAAGGAGGCAAAAAGAAATGGGTTGAAAGTTCTCTTGCTACAAGCAAAGCATAGAGCAATGTTGGGCATAGAGTAATCACAGATATGCCTTTCCATCTTCATGGAATCCCTAAGATTTCAGAATTTAATAACATTCCCCATGTTCCCTTCAGCTTAGGACACTACTTTTAACTGTACATGACTGTCATTTTCTGAATTACGGTAAGCATCTCTTGTTTTGCTTTGTTTTTTTTTTCCTTTCACCTGGCCACACCTAGACATGAAAACGACACTGTTTCTTGTGTGACTTGTTGGGTTCCAAGGGAAGGCAATTTTGTCCTTGCCATGTAGTAAGTGTGGCTTTCCATGGTATTCAGAAGCTGTTGATATAGGTGCACAATGCATCAAATAGTGCATAGAGCAGCCAATATAGGGTTACTGACATCAAGATAACATTATGTATATTCTGCCATGGAGAATCAGGGTACAAAGGGATTACAAACTGTTCGTAGAAGTATACTCCTTGGAGATATATCAGAAAGAAGGGAAATGAAATGCATTTGATGCAATTTTTAGTTAAATAACACATTTCAACATGGACATAAAAAACATGAATAAAAGAATAAATGACTGTTCGCACAGATCATAATAATTGCACCATCGTAAAAAGAAATTGCTTATCTTTATAGTAATGACAAGAGAAAACCAGATAAATTGAACAGCCTGATGCTATACTCTACAAGCTTTTGATATAAACAAGTAAACTACTCTCTCATTTTAAAATTCAGCCCACTGAAAGGGATACTATGCAAAGCTCTACTTACATCAGCTAATTGCTCCTATAGGTGTTTAACCATATTCCTTTCCTTCTACGAATACTCTTATTCCCCTTTTTGTCAGCATAGTCAATAAGAAAACTCATGGCCTCTGAGTGAAATATACTTCTTGACCCATATGGCAATGTCCTCAGCACAGGCTTGGGCCTGTGGTGTCTTGAGGAGCACATCAAGGGTAGCAAACTCATGCACAACATCCTTGTAATCAAGAAGGACCACATCCACATTAACTGTCCGGAGCTCCTCTGAATAAGCAATGCCTCGGTCTCGCATCCAGTCATGCTCTGCCACAATTGTCAGTGTTGGAGGCATGCACTTCAAGGGTGGTCCCCTCCCAGGAAACAGAGGGTTGGCAGCTGGGTGGTTTAGGTTCACTTCTTCTTCAGGTAGGAAGAGTTTCCATGCAAGCAAGCACATAGCTTTGTCATAGAAGTAAGAGTTAGCCAGTTTAATCTCTGATTTTGTGGGAACAGTTCCAATGAAAATAGGGTACATCAGAATTTGGGCCACCACCTTAACAGGGTCTAAAAGCTTGCTTGCCTCTACAAACCTCCGAGCCACATAGCTTACAATATTTGCACCACAGCTCACCCCAAGGAGAACACACCTGTTTCAATAGCAGGACCGAGTTAGTGATCTTCAAGATGCATTATTACACGTAAAACAAAATAACAAAGCATAATGAGTACAAAGATAGCTTATGGGATACAGATAATGGTTGACCCCACTGACTGACAATCATTTGTTTGGCATGGCTATATTGACAAATTCCAAAGAAATTATAACGATAGCTTATGGAGTACAGAGAATTGTTGACCTCATTGATTCACAATCATTTGTTTGGTATGACCAAAATGAAAAATACCAAAGAAATTTCTAGTTAATGATGCAAAACACAACATTTTTTTCTAATATATCTTGATTGGTTTTGTTGATAACATCATCAAACTCATCACTCTTCATGTTCATTATTTTAAAGAATAGATGTGGATTGAATTTTAATCTTCTTAGCATCTTTCCTCTTTTAGTTTACTTGTAATTATCTTTCCTCTTATGTAGTCTTCTGAAGCAAAATACCTAATGAATTTCTCAGAATTCAGATTCTGCCATCTCATAAATAAAAGAAGTCATGTCTCTCGATAAAATGTGATGACAGAATGAAATCCATCCTACCAATCAAAAAAATTGTATCCTTAAGGTTTGAATAACAGAAATAATGAGATAAATTTCCATATTAAGAACAGTTGCTATTAAAGAAAGTAGGGAAAACCAGTCACAAGAACTCTTAAAATTAATAGAAAATAATTCTTACATTCATTACATAATTCTAACAGTCACAAGAACTCTTTCGGACATTTTCTTCCAACTTAACTATGCCAATCAAATTTAAAAGAGTGAGATCATTCTAGATTAGGCTTAGCACCAAATAGTTTGACACGTGAGGCACATTAATAACATGATAGGTCCGCGAGATACAATGCATACATCAAAGCTGGTGATGAGTACTTGTCTAGTTTGGTAAATATTAGAGAATCAAAAAATTCGGTAATTTATATTTATTGAATATACTAACACTATTTATCAATGATATTTAACTTAAAAGTGGTTTAGTTCTTAACTTAAAAGTAGTTTAATATAAATACTTTAGAGGTTTAATGTAGACTCCTTGACGTCTACATTTTACATGGCTTTTCAATTAAAAGGAGGTGTCCCAATTTTATAAAGTAGGGTTCAATGGTTCAAAATGTTCACATTAGCCATAAAAAATTCTAAAGATTATGGTTTTTATTTCATATAGTCCGTAGAAAAGTTTTTATGAATAAAGAGAAAAGCATTTGATGATACAAGTAATCTAAGTAAAACAAATTACATATTGCATAACTAATGGAAAAATCAATATTGTTAGATTGTCCCTCAAATTCATAGTTTGTTTCAGTTTCTATTTGTTAAAGATTATAGTTTTAGAGTTATTTTATAGAAGATGAAATTGTCTTAAGGTTTTCTTATAAGAAGATAAGTCTTTATATTGATAGGATTTCTAATTGGATGAGACACTAAGTTTAGGATTTCTAGATATATTCTAGGTTTTTAAGAGAAAACTCATGACATGACAAATATGTAAGAAGGAAAACAAATATAGAGCATGAAAACATGAGCTTCATTCATGCCTAATTAGGCATGGCTCATAGGAGTGAGGAAATATGTATATAAATCTTATTTAGCCTTCAGCAGAAACACATGTTGCTTCTCACTACATCATATTGCAACTTACAAAACTGAGGGTGTACCGGTCGACCGGTAAGGTGCTACCGGTAGAGCAATTATCTCTACCGGTAGACACTGCCAATGTGATTATGCAGCACACAAATGTTGTGCCAATCAAGAGTAACTATGCATCATCACCAACGAAGCCCTTAACTTGCAATCAAACAAAACCCCGGAAGGTAGATTATCCTTATCAATCTAAGTAACCAAAGCTAAAGTAACCAAAGTCATCCACACTCCTTTATATAAGACAATGCAACTCATTAAATCATTTTTAAGTTTCTAAAGCTAAAGTTTGTAAATTATTTATTCTATTCATAACACAAAACCAATCACTCATTTTTCACCAAATCATAACTCAATTGCCAAAAATTCAAAGAGAAACCATCCATTCCAATAGCCTTGTTCCCATTCAACTCTAACAGTGAACTATACACCTCTAAAACGGTTCCAGTTATATCCTTCCCTCAATCCTTAATTCAAGGATCCAGCTTCTACTCAATGATTTTGATAAATTCAATGTTCCTAGTCCCCCAAATCCAAATTACAATTTTCTACTCAATTGTCTTCCATCTTGACAAATTTAAGCAAGTATATATATTAAAAACATCAAAAGGAGGCAAACCTAATAAAACACGGGTTGGGGATGGGTGTGGGTATCCTAGGAAGCACAAAGGAACAAGAGAACCAAAGGAGAAGACCAAGAGCAATAAAAATCCCCAAGCATTAAGTCAATCCAATAACAGCCTATTCAAAACATTTTAAGGAAAATAATCCACCTCCCTAAAAAATCATTGAACAATTAAACCAAAGACCTGAGGAATATACTTTTCAACATTTAGACAGCAGTTTTCCAGATTTCTGCTTCCTCTTTCAAATAAAGCTAGCATATAACTAAAAAGGGAATCTTTCACTTGATGAAGCAAAGCATAAATAGTCTCCCAAAGATGGAGAGCAATGCAATGAAGTAAGTTAAAGCTAGTAGAACACTGGCATTAACAGCATAAACAACACCATTTTCAGGACATGCCCTTTTTTCATCAACCGGTCAGTGATAAGGATTTTAACCAAGAATGTCTTCCATAAGAAACACACATTAGATGAAAAGCTTGAAAACCAAACCATCATAGTCGGAAAAGCAGCAAAATTCCTGGGAGGAACACCTCAAAGAAAGATTTGACCAAAACGAAAACCCTTTAGTCAAATTCCATGAAGGAATGTACTCCTTTTACTCCATAAGATGCACAGCGAATATGAAATTAATGGAAATGAAAAACAAACTTTATAATAACAATATAGGGATGCATAATTTAATCCATAAATCTAAACGTAAGTACATCATCCATCTCCCATCACTAGCATAGAGGGAAAACGTTAATGCCATTTTTGTCAATGGCCTATAAGTAACAAAACACGTCTTAAAATGAAGTCATAAATAGAAAAACATATTACATAATCCAAATGTTTAAAAAAATCCCCAAACGTTACTTAATATATTTCTATGCAACATGTAGAAGGGGTCAAATATGGTCTCGGCCATGAAGCGGGAAGTGGCCTCGCAGGAATGCCATCATCTCATCATGCTGCCCTCGTATAACCTGCATACCCGCTTTGAACTCCTCTTGGAAGCCATCAATGCGAGTCTCCAAAGATGTCAAACGTTGATCATTGGCTAAGGTCATCTCCTCTAAGCGGGTACTAAGAGAGCTAATTTGGCTGTCAGGTTATCCGAAGCCTCAGCCTCGTTCTGACCTATATGTGAAGGATGATATGCATCCGCCGTAGCTCCTACACCTTCTTTTGACGGTATTGGTGTCACATTTGCATTTTTAGAAGTTCTTGCCTCTACAGTCTGATTTTCATTTTCGTCATCTTTGGAGGACCCGTTGTCCGAAGACACATCCACCTCTGAAGGGGGGACGACCGACTTCCTTGCCTATGAACCATATTTTTTTCTAACAAAATGCATGCGCCTTAGTGAAGCTGCATTATATGTATCAAATGATTTCAGTTGCTTCCTGTTGGTCTCATTCCGCAAATTGACATTGAAGTATTTGACAATCTTTGTGATAAACATGTCATATGGGAGCACTGAATCTTCGCTTAATGAAGAAGCTTTCATATGCCAGAAAAATATGTAACCCATATTAACCTTTCTTTCTGTCAGAATGCTGTCAACCAAAAACGCCTCCAAGAAAGATACATCGTCTCGATGGCCTCCTTTGGGGATGAAAATGTACGATATCATGTGCTGTAGGATGTGACTCAATACGGTCAATGATTGAGAAGTTGGTCTACCAAATTTTGGATAACCACATAGCCTCTGCATAGCTTCTGCAGCTTTGAAACCTTCCACCTGTGGCCACTTCTTTCCTTCATATAAACAAACTCCTTCATTTGGAATTTCTAAAATTTTACAAAGCTCAGCAACATCAAAATTGATCGGTACACCATTAATGCTCATAGTAATTGGTCCTTCATCTTCAAATTTCATATTGCAGTAGAAACATTTGACAATCCTAGGATAAACAAACTCTTTCACGGAGACAATAGGAAGCCAACCCATTCTCGCGAAAAGCACGTCAAAATGGAAAAAATTGAGCTTTACAAAATCAATGTTCCTACCCGGGATTACGG
Source organism: Vitis labrusca (assembly GCA_011039315.1). NCBI lineage: Eukaryota > Viridiplantae > Streptophyta > Magnoliopsida > Vitales > Vitaceae > Vitis > Vitis labrusca. The sequence continues at coordinate 105,914 of JAAKHE010000759.1, read as the reverse complement.
TTCGATTGGCAAAATGAATATGAAATCTTTGTGCTAGGTTAGGGGTTGCGAACGTAGATCAATCAAAGGTGGCCTTCTTACGAACCTCCACACTTGCTTCGACGGCCAACCGTTTTCCTTTGTTGGTGGTGCGTTGTGCTCCATCCGAGGTGTTCTGGTTGCTGTCGCTGGGTTGTTATCGGTTGGAGGTCTTTTTTTTGGTCCCGTGCATCCTTGATACCGCCGTTCTCTTCCCTCTCCTGCGGGTGGAGGATGCTTTAGTCGGTGCTCGTTTTGGAGCCATGAATATTCCGAGTGGCCTTTAGGTATTGTGTGAGGATGAAGAAGACTGAAGTGGAAGACGGACGGGTTCAGGTCTTGCGCGAGAATGAAGAAGAATGGAGTAGAAGACAAAGGGGCTGAGGGTTACAAGTGGTTTGAACATCAGTCGACCTTCCTAGTATATGGAAAGACATCCAGTTTATGAACTAATAAAATTTAATTAATTTAATGTCTTACATTATATTTGCTACACTTTTAATTTAATAGTTTCCATATGAACTCATTTAACCTATAATGGATTAAATGAATAAATCTTTTGATGTACCTTAAATAAATTAATTGAAGTTAATTTCACAAAATTTATATTAAGGAAAATGAAATATGACAACTTAAGTTAATTAAATCATATAAATTAACTAACCTTTCTGATATGTACGATATAGTATAATGAACTCACTAAGATATAGTCATACCTATTAGATTAAAATTGTAATTAACTAACATATACTACCATATTTTGTATTAATTAAAAATAATTAATTGATGAAAAAATATAGTAAGTAGGAAACGGTATGAAAACATAGTTACAATAAATAGGCTAAACAACAGTAAGAAATGTCAATATTATCAATTAAGTCCATATCTCCCCTTTATATTTTGTTAAGTTATAAATATATCCATTTCAAATGGGTGTAAAAAATATCCACATTAGATTGACTTTCCCACCTGCTATAAATGTTATATTTAATGGCACTTAAAAAACTGATGCAAATATCCAAACTATCAACCACCAAGTGTACCATTGTGGTGGTAGGTTTTCAACATGTGGCAACCTATTAAAAAATGTAATAACTCCATCAACCAACCACATACATATGTTAGTATATATTTGGAAGGGAACATATTGTAAGGAGCTTGGAGACTGAACGAGGTCTGCTATATGTTGGAGAACAGGTTACAAAAAACATCCAGAAGACAAATCTTCAGGTTAAGCTGCATCACACTTGGACTTTCCATTTTAATGGTATGATCTTTAACTCAATAAAGATTAGGTAAACAAATCCATAATACATTTTTTAAGCTGAATGACCTCATCTTTCAAATGGATGGGGAAATATTCCCAAAACCTAATAGTAATTTTTAAATGGTATGTAATGATGTTAAAGAGTTTGGATTTTGATTGTCTATAGCACATTGTTAGTAATATGCATCAGTAATCTGTTGAATCAGTGTGTAGTGGTTGAATAATTTCTCATTACGCGTAGAGATAACCTTCGACAAATTGTTTTCACCAGTCGGGTTTAGTAGACATAATTTGAAAATTAGGATTGTGTTCAACTAAGAAAAGGTACAGCTATATATTTGACAATATTGACCTCCCATACACCTAAACAAGGTCAGAGCAACAAGGTGAAAATCTACAAGGAGGGGCAAGTTTAATTTCAAATGATTGGATGGATTTTAATGAGATTGGAGTTAGGAAATGCGTGTGGTTGACTTGAGATGTATAGAAAGTTAATGTTGAGGCTATGCAGATTAAGGCAAGACTACCAAAAGGGAGCTCTAAATAATTTTCTTATGGGCTTTCCCCTAATCAGACATGATTCCAGCACAATGACATTATTATCTGATATTGAAGAACAGTTGACATTAATTTATTTAATATAAGTGATTCATGTTGGCTTTAAAAATCACACTATCATCAAAATTATAGGGTAATACATATTCAAATGACTTAAAAGGAGATAATCAACCTTAAGAAATGTGTATTATTAACTCCCAATATGGGGTAAGTTTGGAATAAGTTAGGCGGCGTACCCAAAAGCTTCCATGCTTTTAGATAGAATTATATAAAAGTGATTTTCCATGTTTTTAAAGAATGTGCATGAGAGGTATTAATTATTGTGACTGCCAAACTCCTTGAATATGGCAACTAAGATTAATGATGGAATTTTTGTTAACATAGTATGCCTAAATAGGGCAACATTCTAACGTTCTGATAAGGAATGAAGGCCTTAATGAAATGAACAACGAAAACAAACAATTAGCTACTCTGTTAACATATTATAACAGTGAACATGTAGAGGTCGACCGGTTAAATAAGACCGGTTGATACATTTGTTCAATCGGTAGACACTGCCAAAATTTTTAAGCAGCACCAAAATGCATCCGGTTAATTTGTAGGTCAACCATTTTCTTCCACATTATAATAGCTTAGAGCAAGGGAAGAGACTAGATTCGGTTTACGAGGAACCAAACAATTGAACCGATTGTTTTTTTATGCTCATCAAGACCAACAACACCATCCCCTACCACAAAAAAGTTGGACAATCTGAAATATTGTTCTTGCACAAGGACCTCCAAAAGCACTACAACCTTAGCCTCAACAGCAGAACCATGTCTAGGAAGTTGACTTTAACTATTCCTTCACTTGGTTGTCTAAGGTCAATTTAAATTATGGTGCGTTTCTGTATAGATGTCAGACGTCGATCATTGTCTAACGCCATCTTTTTAGGGTATTGGTGTCACATTTGCATTTTCACAAGTTATTTCCTCAACATAATGATTTTTAAGTGATGTTTAATGATTTTAAAATGTTTTGCTTATGATTGTGTATAGCAGACAAGTATCAATTTTGCAACATATGACCTGTTAAATTGAAAATCATGGGAAAATTATCACGTGTGCAGTCTACACCGGTTCTATAATTTCTCAAATTCTCAATTTTTATCCAAAAATGAGAATAGATGACGTTGTCGAATTCGGTTTATCTTCAAGTATGCAATCAATTGATACAAAAGTGATACGATAATTTGTTAAAGTATTATTGGGGCACTTTTTTACGTTATTTATGTAATGTAGCTGATGCAATCGGTGAAGGAGAAAACAATCAAGCGGGAGTTTGAAGTGAAGGAGGAGGACGTCGTCAATGACGATGCATATATCGGTGGCACTTACCACCTGGGTGGAAACGGTTTGAAAGAGAAGGTGTTGAAAGGTATTTCAGATGAAGAAGTCTACAAATTGCAATTCGATTGCATAGATGAGGCTGAAACATTTTACAACATGTTAGCAAAAGTAGCCAGATTTAGTATTCGAAAAGATGATTTGAAGCGAGACAAGAATGGAGATATAATATCTCGAAAGTGGGTGTGTTCTAGAGAAGGACAGCGAGCGACAAAGTTTATTGAAAATGATAAGCGACAGCGTGAGCCACGATCATTGACTAGAGTTGGATGTGAAGCTGCATTTCGTGTAGGCTTGAATAGGAAAGATGGAAAGTGGATTGTAAAGGAATTTATAGGAGATCGTAATCATAATTTGGTCGATGCTATCAACACACAATTCCTTCGGTCTCATTGAACAATAAGTAATCCAGATAAGGCACAAGTTGATGTTTTGAGTAAAGTAGGTGTTAAAACCACACAAATTATGGACTATATGGTCAAACAATCAGGGGGACATCAACACGTTGGTTTCACACAAAAAGATATGTACAATCACGTTGATGCAACGCGTAGAATTGAAATTAAAGACGGTGATGCGGAAGCCGCGTTGGCTTACTTGTGTGGAAAGACAGAAATTGATTCTTTTTTTTTTTTTATAAATTCAAAGTCGATGAAGAAAGTTGACTAACAAACTTGTTTTGGGCTGATTCAACTGCTCGAATGGATTATGCGTGTTTTGGGGATGTCCTAGCATTTGATACAACGTATAGGACAAATGCCTATAAAAAGCCTCTAGTAGTTTTGGTTGGTGTTAATCATCACCACCAAACTGTGGTATTTGGTAGTGCGTTATTGATAGATGAAAGTGTTGGTACGTATGAATGGGTGTTGGAGACATTTCTTATTGCAATGATGAATAGGAAACCCATATCCGTAGTAACTGATGGAAATAAAGCTATGCATAAGGCAATTAAAAAAGTACTACCCCATGCGTGTCATCGCTTGTGTTCATGGCATTTGCTACGAAATGCATTCACGAATGTGCATATTAAGGACTTCACAAGCATTTTTGCAAGGTGCATGTTCATGCGTGGGAGTGCGGAAGAATTTGAAAAAGTTTGGCATCAAATGGTTGAAAATTTGGGTCTTAATGAGAATCGTTGGGTCACCGAGATTTATGAGAAACGTAAACGATGGGCTGAGGCGTATTTACGTGGAAAATTCTTTGTAGGGATGAGAAGCACACAAAGGTGTGAGAGTATGAATGCATATTTAAATAGATTCTTAAAAATTCGTTTACGACTATATGAGGTTGTACAACAATTTGATAGGGCGATATTGAGAATACGGCAAAACGAGGCAAAGGCGGACTTCGAGTCAAACAATTCCTCACCTGTGCTTTCAACCAAGCTATCCATACTTGAAAATCATGCTGCAACGGTATACACGAAAGAATCCTTCCTTAAATTTCGGGAGGAGATGAAGAATGCAAAGTTATTCTTTGTGGTAGGCCTTGTAAGTGATGTTTCAATGCGGGCATACACATTCTCTAAGTTTAGACACCTGAACTTGAAATGGGAAGTCCAATTTTCCCCGAATATTGTAACATTAAAATGCTCGTGCATGATGTATGAGTCAATTGGCATCTCTTGTTGCCACATGGTTGTTGTTATGAAGGTGGAGCAATTAGAAGAGATTCCTAAGTCATGTATTTTGAAGAGGTGGACAAAGTTAGCAAAGATGCATACAAGATCAGCACCGGAGAATCAGACGGATAACAACATGGATTGGTTTGTATGATATGGTTCATTGAGTTCGATGTGCAACAATCTCTCCTACTATGCGTCTGATACGTCATCTTCATTTCTAAAAGCGAAAAATGAAATAGAAAATTTGACGATGAGAATGGAGGAACTCTATAATAGTAATTTGAAAGGGAAGAAAGTAGCGGGAGATGGAGCAACAATTCGAAACCAAATTCGTGATCCAAATATTGTGAAGACCAAAGGAAATCCAGACAAAGTTGTAACAAATTTTCAAAAAGGAAGACGATGTAGTCGATGTAAAAGAGTGGGTCACACAATTTGAACGTGTACAGAACCTAGAATCCCTCAAAATAATCATCAGCGTCAGATGGTATGTCAGATTTAGTAATGAACTGCCGCAAATATGAACCTATTTAGCTATACTTACATAAATGACTAACATAATTGTTTTCATGGCATTATGAGTATGTAGCAGGAAAGCAATTTGTCTTCTCAATGTGACATTCAAATGAAAACGATGCCTTCAACAAATTCATCAATTGACATGTTTGCAACCTTACCTGTATGTATAATTGCCTTGTTATATAAGAACACAAACAGTGATAACATCAAATTCAACAAGAATTGACAACACTTACTAGTTGAAAATGCAGGGAATGCGAGGAGAGCATTTGTCGAATGACCAATCTGACATATATATAGATTATGGTGAATTTAGCAATGTAAGCTTGGGAATAAAAAAAGACTTTTGAGATGAATTTGATCTATGCATTATTTAATGATTTGGCTGGAATAATTGGAATGACATAGGACACTTGAATTTTTACAATGGAATGTGCACGTGCAGATAACAGGATTTCAGTAATATGGACAAACAATGACAACACCATGGGAAGGTGGGGATCCAAACAAATATCCAAATGAGAAAGATATGCAACCTTTTTATTATTCGTTAAAGGAGTAAGGGATGTAGGTATTAAATCAGTATATATATTAATGTACGTTGTCACTTTGCATAATATGTACTTTTAACTTAAGTATGTGATGGAAAGGCTAAATTCCGATGCGGATGGAATGTTGTGGATCCTACATATAATATTTACTTAGGGAATTTTATGTTTCTTGTAGTATATAATTGGATTTTCAAAATACGGAAGCTACGAAAAAATTTAAAGAAAAATAAAATAACTAAAAGCATTATAAAAACAGGTTGCACAATGAGTTGAAAGCCGAGTTACGAAAAGCTTGACATCAATGTTTAATATCTTGTACATAATATCCATTGGACAAATTTGCAAAGAAGCTCCAACCACTTGGCCATATAGTCGTCTTCATCATCATGGCCATCTCCAAGCAAAGCAGAAACGTTAGCTATAGCTATATGCTCAACACATGGGATTTGACTTATTTCATTGGCTTAGGAGTTAAGACTCTGGGAAGTAAAGGGTGGTCAAAGATCAGGCGTAGCGGACTTGCCCAATCCTATCTTTCCTTGAAGTAAGTCCGGAGCAGGAGCAACTTCTATAGCAAATTAAGACTAAACTTGATGACTTGGCGGGGGGGTTTAGGAGGTAGTTGTAACCGCATGTTTATCATAGAGATAAAGCGGGTTTCGTATCACTTTCCGGAAAGCCAGTCATACTAGAACCGCATGGTTCCATGAGGATCATTTTTTAGTGGTTATGATGCCCTTTGGCTACCAAACAAAATTGTAACTTAAAATAAAATTTAATTAAATTAAAAGAAACTAACTAATGTTAAACATTAATGTCGAAGGTTACATGTCTTATTAATTTATGAACAATTTTTTCTTGGATGAATTCCAACAAGTATAGTATCCCGAGTTAGGAACTTTTTCCAATGTACGATTTCATAATCTTCCCTCTAATTGTGTCTCACAAGATTATAGGGTTAAACCCATAAACACCTTGATGGATTAGACAAAGTCTCATACTAAGATGTGAAATCAATTTTGATATTATTTATAACCTTTCAATCTTTTTTGTGCGGACATTGTCGACTTTGAGTTCAATGAATCTTCACAACCTGAAAATGTGTCTATCCTATTGAATAGATACTCTCCGTATTTATGATGTTGATTTATAAAGATGAAGAAATTGTTTTAAATTTTGTTTTACAGGTGAATGGGAGCATGAAAAAGGAAAACAAAAAGGAAAAAGTTAGTAGATGTTGACTACAATGGATAAAAAAAAAAAAACACACACACACACACTCACAAATATAAAAAATTCCTCAATCGGTTGAGAAAAATCCTCAACCGGTTGAAAAAATTCCTCAACCGGTTGAGCAAATTCCTCAATCGGTTGCCACTGGTTATAAAAATCCTCAACCGGTTTCCACTGGTTACAAAAATCCTCAACCGGTTGACATTGACAAAATTCCTCAATCGGTTGCCATTGGTTACAAAAATCCTCAACCGGTTGAGCAAATTCCTCAACCGGTTGCCACTAGTAAAAAAACTCCTCAACCGGTTGACAAAATTCCTCAACCGGTTGCCACTGGTAAAAAAATTCCTCAACCGGTTGAGAAAATCCATCAACCGGTTCCTTTAATTCCTCAAGCGGTTGCCACTGGTTCAAAAATTCCTCACCCGGTTGTTACAATTCCTCAACTTGTCTCCTCTACCTTCAAAAGTCGTACCTATAATTCACACCATAACCTATAGTCCTATAGGTACTAACTATATAATTTTTAGCATAGATAAATGAATATATATATATATTTGAAAAGCAACCCAAACTATATAGGGACAAAAAAAAAATCTAATTATCTAAAAGATTGTAGAAAATCAAACATGTCGAACATGAATGATGCCTATATATTACAATTTCAATTTGCCGACCATATTGAAAGAAGAGTATAGCAAATCAAAATAAAATGGACTTAATGATGAACAATGTAACAATGTATGGTCATCCAATTGGTAAGAACTTCCTAATAAACATGACAATATGTGGAGATGGAAAATATAAATAGTAGAAAAACAACAAATATCATAATAATAATTTTTTCATTGCTCGTGTCGATGTCTTTGTACAAACAATAGCCACAATGGTTTGTTTTTCTCTATTTCCCTCGTGTAAAACTAAATCACATGCTATTTCTCGACGTATTTTAACAGAATTACAAAAGTCGGAGCTCGTCATCGAATCACCATTTTTGAATCTCTGCATATGTCTAATGACATGCACTCCACAGTCCCAC
>JAAKHE010000759.1:63310-73762 GCA_011039315.1 Vitis labrusca | reverse complement strand
ATATATATATATATATATATATATATATATATATATATATATATATGTATGCATGTATATATGTATGTATGTATGTATTATTGTTTCTTTCATTTTTTTAGTTTCTTTTTCAATATTTTTTATCAAAATTTTTATTAAATTTTTTTGATATATCTTAATATAACTATAACATCTAACTATTGATATTTTTGTAAAAACCAATATTTTAATCATTACATGTTACATCCTATTTTTTTTGCTTTTTGAAATATTTTTTGATATTTCGCTTGGTTCTTCAAAGTGGGTGGGAAAAGCTTCATTTATAGCATGTCTAGAGACCAATGTGCTTCCTAGAAGGTCAAGCAAATCCTTTCAACATCCTTAACATGAGTGTAAGGGCTTTGGTTCTCATGGCATCTAAAGATTGGGAGTAAGGGCACCAATTGAGTCTTGATGATCACCTAGTCCTATGATGTGACAAAACATGTGTTGGGAACCCTAGATTACTTCATTCTCATACCTTAGATCTCGTAAGGTGCATGCAAACTATCCTAGGCTTCTCTAAATCTATCGCAGTAAAAACATATAGCTATAAAAACCATATCAGAATAAAGATTTTGAGATGTAGTACTTATACCTAGATCTGGAGGTTCCTATATCAATTCTAGTAGTGAAGATGCCTGGAGGCCTTGTACACCCAAGATCTTTTACCTAATGATTCAAACCACGATCTTGATACTTCAAAGTGTGGGCTTTGGAAGGGATAAAGCTATGACTCTCTCTTTCTCTTTCTTTCTCTATCTTTAGAGATGGAAAGTGGCTCTCACCAAAAAAGTGAAACCTTATTCTCTAAGAGGGTATTTATAAGGTTCTCCTACTTGGTTTAAGTGACTTAAGCCTACCAAGGCTTGGGTTACTTAATCTAGTCCAAACCTAATTGATTAATTAACCGTACAAGGTCATCTAATTAACCAATTAACTCAATTCAAAGACCTTGTTCATTATCCCTTGTGCAACCTTACATAATTACCAAAACGACCATATGCACAAAAGTGAACTTAGAGACAATTCAACTCCCATAAATTGTGTCATCATGATATATGAGTTCAAAGCGGAGACCATTGGGATCCATAGGAGTACTGACTCTCTCATAATTTAATTCTAAAGTTGATTCAATATTTCACTAAAGAGAATCAATTGCACTCTAATACCCTAAGTAAATAACAATGAGACAAAGTTTAGGATCTGTGACCTACTATTTATTAAATGAAGACTCCCCATGAATTGGTATCTATAATCTAATAAAGTAGTGCTATCACCTATCAAGATTGTCTCTTCAACCTTGAGTTACAAATCCTACTTATTATATGATCAAATGACATACTCTACCTTAAAAAGAACATATATATATATGTCAAATTCCACTTAAAGAATTATTGTGATGCTATAGATTTCATGATCACATGTCCTTTTTATTAAAACCCTAACCAGTCTTCTTTTCCTTCGTTCTTCTTCTTCTTCTCTTCATTTTTTCTCTCTCTTTCCTATTTCCATTGTGGTTTATTCTAGATAAGCATTTGGACATCTATTTTTCACCTATAAAAAGATACCCACCAAAGAAAAGTTTTGGTTTCGCTACAATTTTTGTCAAAAATTTGCAGAATTGTGTGATGTGAGTCTTCCGAATTCTTGATTTGGGTTTTTTCAAAAAGCTTGGTTTTTTTGGATCTTTGGTTGTGATCGGTAATCATTCCAAATTGAAGTGTTTCTTTCCTTATTTTAATTCTATCTTTTAAAGGGTTTGGAGCTTTGACATTGAAGTTGGATTTTCAACTCCTTATAACCATAAACCTGATTATGTTGAATTGCAGGAGCTATTGATTTGAATAAAATGGAATCTGGGTTTGAAATTTAGGGTTTTTGTTGTTTTCATCACATCCTTCCTCAAAGCCCATCTCTGAATACTTACCATAGTTAGGTTTTAAGGCTGAAATTTCAAGAGATGTAGTCATCGATTAGGGGAGGAGAGAGAAAAAGTGAAGAGAAAAAAAGAAAAACGAAGGAAGAGGAGGGGAGACTGGTTAGGGTTTTATAAATTGACCCATTTGCCCTTGGTCATGTGGAGAGCACATGCCTTTCTATAAAATAAAAAATAATGTCGTCTCTTAAAAAATGCATATTGCACACAATTATAAAGAATGAATGGTATATTGCTTGATTTTGAAACTCAATGGGACAATGTGCAAAACACATTATATGTTAGGGGGTAAGTGTAATAAACCCAAAAAATTGACCATTTTGCCCTCGATCACATGGAGAACACACGCCTTTCTATTAAAAAAATTAACATTGTCTCTCAAAAAATGTACATTGCATGCAATTATAAAGGTTGGGGGTACATTACTCGATTTTGAACTCAAAAGGTCAATGTGTAAAACACGTTATAGGTTGGGGGGTAAAGTATATTAAACCCATTTAAAAAATTTTCTAGTTTGACTTTAATTTGGATTACTACTTTCAAAAAATTTAAATTTTATCCAAAAAAAGTCTATATTAAAAAGTCTAATAATATTACTAAATTTTTTTAGAAAAAAATTATGGTAAATTCCTTTAAAATATTTATATTCATTTGTTTCAAAAATTTAAAAAAAAAACATTAAATCATTTCTAAGATTTATATAAAATATTTTATTTGAGATTTAATTTCTAAAATTTTATTAAAAATTTGTGATGACAATTATTTGTTATGGACATTAATTTATTTAAATAATTAAAATTATTAAAAATTATATTAATAATTTATCTACTCAAATTAATTTCAATTTAAAATTATATATTTATAAAATGTTAGAACTTTATTTATTTATTTATTTATGTTTTAGTAATTTCTGAATAAGTTCATATTTTTAATATTTTAAAATAAAAACATTCAAAATTAAATAAAATTAAAAGGATAAATATGTAAAAAAAAAAAATTAAAAGTGAAATGAATGTAATTTTTTAAAATAGGGTTAATGTGTAAATATGAAAAATACTTAAAAATAAAATATAAATTTAAAATATAATTAAAAAAATTCTGCCCACTCTTTAGGTATTATTTGAACTAAATATCCCGTAATTTTAATCATTGGATTTAATCTTGGCCTTAGATAAAACATGTAACCATTTGGATCAGATTTAAAAAACACAAGTGTGATCTTGGCCTTGAGATCAAGAATCTTTCATTTCAACCTTGATTGGAGGAAAGAAAACATGTAGATATATCGTTGATTTTTTTGGTCAGAAAATTGTCATTTTTCGGCGAGATTTTGGCAATTTTTTGATACGGCAAGGCTGGCTTCATTTTCTTCAACGATTATTTATGTCCAAGCTGATAAATTGGCGATTTTTGGACGATACATGACATTTTTTTCCAAAATTTCTCCCTCGTTCGAAGTTTCCATGCCATTTCTCACTTCAACCGTCACTAACCTATGATATTTTGCCGAAATATTGGTAAAATTTCAAACCATGGTTGGGATTAAAACTTGCATAATAAGTGGTATCAAAACTTAGGTAAAGATTTTTGTTAAGAGTTAAAAAAGAACAAAACATACATACAAGGGCTTTATGTTTATATGGCAATTTCTTTTCTAGCCCAATTCCTCTGCAGTTTGGTGCAAGAATGCCCATGCATTCTTGGTATTGCATTGTGCTCCTACACAAAAATTGAGCTAGGGCTTTATGCATTTCATGGTGCAGCCTCCCTAATGGCTGGTTGAATGAGGGTGATTGTTTCCTCTCTGTCATATTCCTTGAACTCACAAACAATCTCCTCTTTCTACCCATAACAATGATTGTCCTCCTAATAGCCAAAAGTGTTGGTGACTACATCAACCCAAGTAGTTAACTTTATGAGATAATATTGCACCTCAAAGGCTTGCCTTTCTTGGATGCGAATCCTGAGCCATGGATGAGAAATTTAACTATTGGGGAGTTTGCAGATGCCAAGCCACAAGTAGTTACCCTTCGTGGAGTGGAAAAGGTAGCCCGCATTGTAGATGTCTTGAGAAAACAACATGCACAATGGTTTCCCAATTGTAGATGAAATGGTGGAACCACCGGTCGGTCAGCTGAACTGCATGGAATTGTACTAAGAGACACCTTGTTAAAGTGCTAAAGAAGAGAAATTTAGTTTTTTTTTTTGTTTTTTCTGTTATAACCAATAGTTGGTTAGGTTATTTTTTCTCTGCAGAGCTCTACAACTCCTTATGCGTGACTTCTATTATAGAAGGCATTTTGGCTACTTTGTTTTAGGGATCTTTGTACAACTCATTTTTTCAATCAATGAAAGGAGAATCTGTCATTTTTTTCTCTCCATTTTCCCTTGTAATATGGTATCAGAGCTTTTTACCTCTGCCGTTCATTGAAATGGCTCATGGTGGTCAGCATAACAATGATAATAGATTTCAGCCCCTCACATCCCTTACCTCTGGTAGCACGACAACACAATCAGATCAATCTCTCATGGAGAACACTAATAACCCATTTTTCTTACATAGTGGTGATAATCCAGGCTTGGTGCTCATTTCGCATCTCCTCACTGGTTCAAACGCAAAGAATACATGGAGTCGGGCCATGCTGATGGTTCTTAACGCAAAGAATAAGCTCGGATTCATGGATGGCACTTTTTCGCAGCCCATAACCGACAACCCTACAGCCGGAATCTGGTCCCGATGCAACAACATGGTCATATTTTGGCTCCTTAACGCTATCTCAAAAGAGATAATTGATAGTCTTCTCTATCTCGAGAGTGCCCATGCTGTTTGGGCAGATCTGCATGAAAGCTTCCATCAGAGCAATGCTCCATGAATTTTCCAAATCAAGCAACAACTACATGGCCTCTCACAAGGCTCGCTCGATGTTAATACCTATTATACTCGATTGAAGATTCTCTGGGATGAACTCAAAAACTATTAACCAGTTCCCGTCTGCCATTGTGAAGCTATGAAAGCTTGGATGGATTATCAACAATAGGAGTATGTGATGCAATTTTTAATGGGTTTGAATGAATCTTATGCTAGCACAAGAGGCCAAATTTTGATGCTTGATCCGCTCCCTCCTGTGGCGAAAGTATTCAATCTTGTTGTTCAAGAAGAACGCCAACGGTCTATTCGATATAGGTCCTCTGCTCCATCGGATTCCATGGCGTTCAATGCCTCTTCTCCGGCTCCTTCTGTAGCTACTGCATCATCTCACAACAAGCCTAGACGTGAACGCCCAATTTGCACCCATTGTGGGCTCACAGGGCATACAGTAGATAGGTGTTATAAATTGTATGGGTTTCCACTAGGTTATAAGCCCAAAGGGAAAGCCCAAACACAAATGGCCCAGACGAGCCCCCTTCAATCCCAATCTACTTCACCAAGCTCCTTTACTGAACCATTGAAGGGCATTCATTATTTCCCTTATGTTGCTGCTGCTACAGTGGGATCTTCCCCACCACCAGTCTCTCTCTCATCGGATCAAGTTCAACAACTCATTGCCTACCTTAGCACACACCTTCAACAGCAAACTATCGACCCATTTGAGTCTTCATCGACATCAGGACCTTCAATTTCTCAAATCTATGGTAACAATTGTTCTACTCAATTTTTTTCTCATCCTTTTATTCCTTCCGATGCTTGGGTGATTGACACAGGGGCCACCCACCATGTCTGTTTCAATATTTCTCTATTTTCTCATTCCAGACTGGTTCATAATACCACAGTCAATCTTCCTAATGGTCATGTTGTTGCAATCAATCGTGTAGGTTCTGTGCGGTTGTTTGATACTTTGAACTTGGATAATGTCTTGTTTGTCCCCATGTTCACTTTCAATCTTCTCAGCATTAGTGCTCTTACTCTAAGCCATAATTGTAGTGTTAATTTCCTTTCAAATTCATGTGTCATTCAGGACCTCACTCGGGGCTTGACAATTAGGAAAGGTAAAAGACGAAAGAACCTTTATTTTCTAGAATCGGGGAATGAATTTTGTAATTCTGTTTTTACAAATTCTGTAATGTTGAAAAGTGATATTTGACATTTTCGCCTTGGACATCCATCTCATGTAAAAATTCAAATTCTTCACAATGAATTACACATTCCCAATTCTTTATCCCATTTGTTTTCTCACTGTAAAATTTGTCATATGGCTATGCAAAAACGTTTATCTTTTGTTTCACATAATAATATGTCAGCGGATCCTTTTGATCTAGTTCACATTAACATTTGGGGACCATTTAATGTAAGTACACCAACTAGACATAGATATTACCTCACCATTGTTGATGACTCCACATGTGCTACTTGGGTATATCTTCTTTGTGCTAAAGCTGATGTTCTCATTGTCTTTCCTAAATTTTTCAATTTGATTTCTACTCAATATAACACTGCACTTAAATATGTCCATTCCGATAATGCCCCTGAATTAGCTTTCCATGATTTTTTTCATACCAAGGGTGTTATTCCTTATCATTCTTGTGTTGCTACACCTGAACAAAACTCAATTTTAGAGTGTAAACATCAACACATACTTAATGTGGCACGAACCTTATTGTTTCAATCTTTTGTTCCTTTTTGTTATTGGGGTGATTGTGTTTTGACAGCTATTTATTTAATCAATCGTACACCCTCTCCATTACTATCCAATAAAACCCCATTTGAGCTGTTGGATAACAACAAACCCACCTACAACCATCTTCGCATTTTTGGGTGTCTATGTTATGCTTCCACGCTTTCTAACCAACGTACAAAGTTTGCCCCTTGTGCTCGAGCTTCTGTTTTTCTTGGCTATCATTTTGGTTATAAGGGTTGCAAGTTACTTGACTTAGAAAGCAACAAGATCTACATTTCTCGGAATGTCATTTTTCATGAATCACTCTTTCCGTTTGCTCATTCTGATGTGAGCAGCGATGTTGTTGATTTGTTTAATGATCGTGTCCTTCCTAAGCCAATTCAGTCCATCTCCGAGCCTTATTGCAGTCAACCCAACATGTCTTCTTCCCATAGTCCAAAGTGCATTTCCTCACCAACCCCAATTCAAATAGCCTTACGTCCATGTCGTGTCACCATAAAACCAGCTTACTTGTCTGATTATCATTGTTACCTCACTAAACACGTTACTTCTAAGCCTTCTCTATATCCTATTTTCTCTTGCTTGAGTTACCACAAGCTTTACAGGCCATACCATGAATTTGTTCTTGCCATTAGTTCTCAAACCGAACCAACATCATTCTCTTAGGCCATTGAGTCTCAAGTGTGGCGCGATGCTATGAATATTGAATTGCAGGCATTGGAAAGTAATGACACTTGGTCCATTTGCTCTCTTCCCATTGGCAAACAAGCGGTTGGTTGTAAATGGGTGTATAAAGTCAAGTTTCGAGCTGATGGCACTGTGGATAGGTACAAAGCAAACCTTGTGGCTAAGGGATTTACACAACAAGAAGGTATTGATTATCTTGACACCTTCTCGCCTGTTGCCAAGCTAGTTACTGTTAAAATGTTGCTTTCTTTAGCTACAATTCATGGCTGGTCTCTCACTCAACTTGATGTCACTAATGCATTCCTTCATGGTGACCTTATGGAGGAAGTTTACATGAGTCTTCCCCCTGGATACACTTGCCATGAGAGGGAACATTTGCCTCCTAATGCTGTGTGCAGGTTGCATAAGTCTATCTATGGCTTGAAACAGGCCTCCCGTCAATAGTTTCACAAGTTCTCTAATGCTCTCTTATCAGAAGGTTTTGTTCAATCAACCAGTGATCACACCCTGTTCACAAAACATCAAGATACTTCTTTCTTAGCTCTTTTGATCTACGTTGATGGCATCATTATTGCTAGTAATGATCAACTTGTTGTGGATACTTTAAAGCATGCCCTCAACTGCAAGTTTAAGATGAAGGACTTGGTGCCACTCATATATTTTCTAGGCTTGGAAGTGGCTCGATCTATTGCTGGTATCTCTATTTGTCAACGCAAGTATGCATTGGAATTGCTCTCAGACACTGGACATTTGGGTTGCAAACCTGCCACCATTCCCATGGATCCTAATTTGAAACTATCTCAAGATGATGGTGACTTGATTGAAGATCCTACCAGTTATAGGTGACTCATTGGTAAGCTACTATATCTTACTATTACTCAAAAAGTACTAAGGGAAAAAAAACCATTTTCCTTGAGTTATATTTGAAAGAAAAAATATTTTAAAAAATTATTTCATTATTTTTTACTATAAAAATAAATAAATAAAATCAAATACAATTACAATTAATTAGAAATTTATATATTTTAAAATTATTTACTTTTTATATAAAATGGTTGATATAAGTGAAATGAGTTAAAAGTAATACATAAAAATAATTTATTTATTTACTTTAAATTTGTATTGTAGTTTCTTTTACTTTTTCTTTCTCTTTTATTGTTTCTTTTCCACTATTTTCTTTCTCTTACATTTTTATTCAAATATCTCAATAACTAAACATGGTCTAAAACATAATGGATGACAATTGAAAAGAAATTTTTGATATAAATCATCTAATTTGAAATGTGATTTAACCATGAATTTATCTCCTTTTTTTATTTTAAAAGATTTTCCAAATATTTGTCCGTCCATTTATTTAATGCAAAAAAAAGAGTTTTACATGAGCCTGGTGAAACTTCAGACTTTACAGAACCTCTGAATCTTGTCCGACAAATCAGAATGGCAGCTCACCACCAGAAAAATACATACACAGTCCATCACATAAGTATGATATCATCAGGGTTAAGTATGATTTAGCAGTAATAGTTATTAGCTCTCTGGGTATCATACATAGTTGATAGCATATATTACAGTTTAGCCACAAAAATTTACGAAGCATATAAGGTGTTTGTATCCCAAAATGCAGCTGGAGGTTGACACCTTACATTTCATCTTTCATTTGGGGTCGAGATTGTATAGTGATGCAAGGTAGTAATCCACTTCTCCCACTGTTCAGCAAAGTTATCAGATTGCCTAGCAGGGGGCTAAGGTTCTGCTACTTCACTAAATCAAAAGGAAGAAAAACCTGTAGAAGAAGAAATACCACAGATGCAAGCAGATATACCAGTCTATCAAGGTTGGAAGAAAAGCTCCTAATTAACCAATGTTTTATTGTGTTAGGAGGAAGTACATGAAGCAAATCACTGACACATTGTTGAAGAAGAACCAGCCTTGAACTAGGGACTGTTAGAGCAGAAACTAAAAGGAAAAACAACCAGTTTGCAAGAACTTCTCTTAGGACTAAAATCAAACAGCTGGTACGCAATCAACCAAGGTCAAGAACACAAGAGACTTATCGTGGTTAGATCAACTTGATCTACATCCACACTGATTTCCTGAAGCCTTTATTCAAGTGTGCCAACCAGAGATTACACAAGAATCAAAACAAAGAAATTACAAGCTTTTCCCAAGAACCCTCCTCACCTCTGTTTCTCTCTATCTCAAGATAACCTAAACAGACCTATGGTTATGGATTTGCAAAGCTCTCTTTTCTGTTTCTTGCTCTCTGTTTCTTGCTCTCTATTCTATACAACTGAATGCCTCCACTCTGTTTCTCCCGAGACTGCACCCTTTTATATCAATCACAAGCCTCTAACTAACTAACAAATGCTCCCATCTGTTATTTGCTTAGTCAACAGCCTTGCCACTTGTCACTTGATAGTTGACAATCTCTACACACATAGAGACAGTAATTTTAGCTAGAAAGCTTGTTGATGGATATCTGTTCAAGTTCGATGATTTTTTCTTTCCCATTTGCATTTCTTTTGCAGCCATGCTACATTCACTGTGATAACCACCATAACTCTATCTTTCATCTCATCCAGGAACCGGAAGTAGGCTCGCCTCCAAGACCTATTTATTATCAAAGGGCCAAAAACTCCCCAAAATCCCACTACAAATCCAGGCCCCATGCTCATGTAGAACCACTTCATTTCAAACGCATCTTCATGTTCACCGTCATGATCTTCATTATCCACACCTGAAGAATCAGTACGAGCCTCATCATCGCCTGGGCACTTCATTGCCAGAGGCTCCCCACAGAGTGCAAGGTTATTCCTGTATATGGACGGGTCATTGAAGGTTTGGAACTGGTTGCTTGTTGGAATTTTACCAGATAGTCTGTTGTAAGATAGGTTCAAGTGATTCAAGGAAGTCATAGAAACCATGCTTGGTGGAATCAGGCCAGAGAGCTGGTTTCTTGAGAGGTCCAGAGTTTCTAATTGACTTAAGCTCCCAACGTCCTCTGGTATGTTTCCTGTCAAATGGTTTTTGGACAAGTTCAAGGTGCCAAGTCTTGAAAGATTTCTTAGTTCAGGCAACTTCCCCGATATATTATTGTCTGAAAGATCAATGCTATTCACGAGATACAGAGTATTCTGATATATGAGTTCTCTTCCTTTCATCACAACTGACAATTGGCCCTCGTATCGCTCA
>JAAKHE010000759.1:40896-53530 GCA_011039315.1 Vitis labrusca | reverse complement strand
GCGTGTGCACTGGTTGCATGCGTGTGGGAACTGTGCATCCACTTTTTTTGTAAGGATTTCATGGTTGAACGCTAGTTGGTGGATTTTCACATACTCTATTATTAGGCTTTGATGGATACTGAGGTATGTAATATTTAATAGTAGCACGACTCCGTATTGTTAGACTTTGATGGGTACTTGAGTATTGAGTACTGTATTATTTAATAATGGCAAGGCTTTGTGTTATTAGAAACAAATCGGGAATTTATTAATTTATTTTAATAAGGAATAGATTAGTTAAATTATAGATAAATAGTAATAGTTATTTCTATTATATTTTATTAGGTGAATAGTAGATTTTCAGGATTATTTTCTCTCCAAAGTTTTTGAGGACTTCTTTTGAGGTAAGGGAAATTAATGCAGTTGTTAAATTCTTTTTTTGAAACAATATATATATATATATATATACATTATTTGAAAACGTTTGAGTTATATTCTGTTTTATGCATGGATCAAACCTGTTTTGCATGAAAAGTATGTTAAAATTTTATATTATGTTTTTGACAAATAAATGTGGAGATATTATATGTTGTAAATTTGAATAAATGAAATAAATATTTGACTCTGGTTTGTTTGGCCTTTGTCAACGGGATATAATAGTTGACTTTTTGCCCTTGTCAATGGAATATAATAGTTGGCCTTTACATTTCTTGGTGGGGAATGTAATTGATTTGAACCCCAGCCTCTAGGGGTTTCGGTTAGAGGTTACTAGTACTAGTAGTGTTTGGTTCCATCCACCTTAAAGGAACAATTTAAGGCTAGCCACCCATTTGAAAAGTCCCACCTAACTGGGCACCCTTTGATGTTTGATGACCAGAGTAAATAAATTATTGGAATGTTTTGACTGAATTTGATATGAAATTGTTTGAATTATAAATAAATGCATACAGTTAGAAATTTTGAATGCATTGGTAACAAAAAAAAAAAAAAAAATTTACTCATAGCTTTATGAAAATGATTGATTACAATATCTCTTATTTTGCAAGTGAGTTTGAAATATTTGATCCATAGACTGCATTAATGTTCTTTATTAGGCTGTGAGCTCATTCCCATTTGTTGACTACTTTTCAGGTACTCTTAGTTCGGGTGAGGAGTGATCATCATTAGGATTTGACTTAGGATTTTATGTTGGATTTTGTTTAACTGTTAGACGTTCATTTGGATCCTTTGGTATTTGGAAGTTATTTGGATATTGATCCTTCAAATTTTATGTTAGATCAAAGTTGAGTTTTGGAGATTTTGAAATTTGTTCTAGTACTTGAATTATTTAAGTTTGCAAATATTTGGACAATGGATTTTGGATAGTGGATGTTTTAGTTTTGAAATTGAATTTTGAGGATTTTAGATTTTGTTCCGCTACTCTGAACAGGTATTTGGTAATTGGTAACTTTCGATTACAAGATAATTGTTTGGGTCAGGTTACACTATAAGCCATCGGGTTTGAAGTGTGAAATGACCGTCACGCCCTTTGAGTGGGTCTTGGGGCGTGACATTGATGGTCCTCTCCCACTGTGGTCGTCTAATGTAAGTACACTATATCTGAGGGATAATTTGTTTTCTGGACCAATTCCTCAGAACATTGGTGAAGCAATGCCTATTCTGACAGATTTAGATATCTCTTGGAACTCTCTGAATGGTAGCACTCCCTTGTCCATGGGTAATCTACAGGCTTTGATGACCTTGGTCATCTCCAACAATCATTTATCTGGAGAAATTCCTCAGTTCTGGAACAAGATGTCTTCCCTGTATATTGTAGATATGTCAAACAATAGCCTTTCAGGTAGAATACCAAGATCACCGGGTTCCCTCATGACACTCAGATTCTTGGTCCTATCCAACAACAATATCTCTGGTGAACTTCCTTCCTATTTGCAAAACTGCAGTGCCTTGGAAAGTCTTGATCTTGGTGATAACAAATTTTCTAGAAACATTCCATCCTGGATAGGAGAAAGCATGTCATCCCTGTGGATCTTAGCCTTGTAGTCCAACTTCTTCAGCAGTAATATTCCTTCAGAAATCTGTGCCCTTTCCGCGCTTCACATACTGGACCTCTCACACAACCATGTGTCAGGATTCATTCCTCCCTATTTTGGGAACTTGAGTGGCTTCAAATCTGAACTTTCCGACGATGATCTAAAACGGTTTGAGGGATGCTTGAAACTTGTTGCACAAGGAAGAACAGTGGAATACTATAACACTCTTTACCTTGTGAATAGTCTGGATCTGTCCAATAATAGCTTATCAGGAGAGATTCTAATAGAACTAACAAGCCTTCTGAAATTGGGAACCTTGAATTTGTCCAGCAATAATTTGGGGGGAAACATACCAGAAAAGATTGGAAACTTGCAGTGGTTGGAGACTCTCAACCTATCAAGAAACAAACTTTCTGGTCCAATTCCAATGAGCATGGCTTCCATAACCTTTTTGGTTCACCTGAATCTGTCACACAATAACTTGTTAGGGAAATGTTGATCTAAGATTAAACACTTATGCAGAATATATATTTTTAAGCTGCTGGAATACCCATTTTATTGATGAAGAGTGCTGAATTTATACATGAGCTTGTAACTGAAATAACATTAGAATAGCAGAAAATCAAGTTACTAGATAATGAACAACTACTTCCTATAAAATAGAAACCAAATCTTGACCAAATAAAAACAAGAAAATATTTGGATGTTGCAGATTTTGTGCAAGACTCCATTTGCAATATTTAACTTCAAAATTCAAATTCCAACGGATATTAAGGCAAAATTCAAAATTTGACACTCCTCTTTGACTTAGTAGATGCAAACTCCAAGTCTTCCACGTAGAAACTCAAACCTTGCTTTAGGAAGAGGTTTAGTGAATATATCAGCATTTTAACTCTTCATGTTGCAATAGACTAGTTGTGCATCTCCTTCCTTCTGCACCTATCTCAAAAAGTATAGTTTGATTTTGAAGTACTTTGTTTTGCCATGAAAAATTGGGTCATTAGCAATAGATATAGCAGTTTGGTTGTCAAGAAACACTTGAGTACTCATTTCTTACTTCATGTCTAGATTTGTTTGCAACTTCCTAAGCCATAAAACTTGCTTTATAGCAGCAATAGCAGCAACATACTCCGCCTCAGCTGTGGATTGAGCCACAACTTCTTGTTTCTTTGAACTCCAAGAAAATATACCAGAACCAAAACTAAAACAATAGCCTGAAGTACTTTGCATATCATCAACACATCCGGTCCAATCGCTATCGGAATATCCATGAAAAATGAAATTTTTAACTTGATTGAACTTAATACCATAATCAATTGTACCTTTAACATATCTCAGCACACGTTTTGCTGCCTGAAAATGATTTTTACTTGCACAATGCATGTACCTCGAAAGTAGACTTACGACGTACATTATATCTGGTCTTGTTGAAGTCAAGTACATTAGGCATCCGATCATGCTTCTAAAAAGTCCTTCATCAGCCTTTTCAGTACCATCTTCCTTACAAAACTTCTCTTTTTGGTTCATAGGAGTTGATGTAGGCTTGCATTCTTCCATTCTGAATTTCTTCAATATTTCTTTTGCATATTTTTTCTAACAGATGAAAATATCATGTTGTTGCTGATGTACTTCTATTCCCAAGAAATAAGTCATTTCCAAGACTTGCTTCATTTCAACCTTGAACTCATTGACCAGGCCCACATTATTTCCTATTACAAGCAAGTCATCAACATACAAAGAAACAATTAGATTATCTTCTTTAATCTTCTTGATGTAGAAAGTAAATTCACTCCAACTCTTCTGACAGCCTAAGGTTAGCAGATAAGCATCAATTCTGCCATACCAAGCTCTTGGGGCTTGTTTCAAGCCATACAAGGCCTTTTTTAGAAGGTAGACTTTATCTTCTTTTCCCTTGACATAAAATCCTTCTGGTTGTTCAAAAAAAATCTCCTCCTCTAGATAGCCATTTAGAAAGGCTGACTTCACATCCAGCTGATAAATCCTCCATCCTTTTTGTGTTGCAATTGCCAACAACATTCTAATTGTGTCCAAACGAGTTATCGGTGCAAAAGTTTCAGAAAAATCCACACCAAGCATTTGTTCATAACCTTTAACAACCAACCTTGCCTTATACTTGTTTATAGAACCATCAAGATTAAGTTTGGTTCTATAAACCCCTTTAACTCCAATAGGTTTTTTGTGTGAAGATCTGTCCACCAGCTCCCACGTGTTGTTTTTCTCAATCATATTCAGCTCATCCTGCATTGCAGCCCACCATTTTTCATCTTCAATTGCTTCTTCAAACCCTGCTGGTTCAAGGACAACAACATTATAGTAAATATCAGAGAGTTTTCGAGTATCTCTAACTAGAAGCTCATCAACATTTTCATCTTTATATTGTTGCATCTTTTCATCCCAGCTCCATTTCTCTGTTTCCAAAAACTTGACATCTTACTCACCACTATTTTATTAGTTTGTGGTAAGTAAATTCTATAAGCCTTTGAAGTGTCACTATATCTGACGAAAATTCTCATCTCTGATTGTTTATCCAGCTTGTCCCTTTTCACCTTAGGAACGAAAGAGAAACATAAGCAACTGAATGTTTTCAAATTCATTACTTTAGGTTGATTACTGAACCAAGATTCGAAAAGGGTATACTTCTTTAACGCTTTTGTTGGCAATCTGTTCAGCAAATATACTATTGTACTTGCAGCTTCAACCCAAAATTTTTTAGGCAAATCTTTTTCATGCAGAAGGCATCTTGTCA
Organism: Vitis labrusca; assembly: GCA_011039315.1. Taxonomy (NCBI): domain Eukaryota; kingdom Viridiplantae; phylum Streptophyta; class Magnoliopsida; order Vitales; family Vitaceae; genus Vitis; species Vitis labrusca. Next base: position 48,751 of record JAAKHE010000759.1, on the reverse strand, counting down.
TCTCCAAAATCATTCTATTTGTCCTCTCCACGACTCCATTTTGTTGTGGATTATATGGTGCAGTGAGCTAGTGAACAATGCCTGCATCTTCACAGAATTTGTTAAATCTCTTTGATGTGTACTCCGCACCATTATTTGACCTTATAACCTTGATTTTGCATTTGCTTTGGTTTTCAACCATAGCCTTATATCTCCAAAATACATCAACTACTTCAGACTTAGTGGTTAGAAAATAAATCCAACAAAATCTAGTTAAGTCATCAATAAGTGCAATGTAGTACTTACTCCCTTTCAAGGATGGCGTCTTTTGAGGTCCACCAACATCAGTATGCACCAGTTGCTGTTTTTGGGTTGCTCTCCAGGATGTTTTCTTTGGAAATGAAAGTTTAGTTTTCCTCCCATATTGATAAGCATCACATATAGGAAGATTTTTTTCTAAGTCAGAAAGTCCCTCAGCTATTTGATTTTTCTTCAGGTAGAGCACAACATCATGATGAAAGTGCCCAAGCCTTCTGTGCCAAATCATTGTTGTGCTATCTTGTTGTAAAACAACAGCATGCTCATCTTCCAATAAATTCAAGGCAAAACTCTTGCCCTTTATTTTTATGTTAAACACCTCTTTGCCTTCTGCATCCTTGATAATGCAATTCCTATCTTCAAAATAAGCTTTAAATCCTTTCTCAGCAAGCTGTCCAACACTGAGTAAGTTTTGGTCAATGTCAAACACAAACAAAACATCATAAATGAGTTTCAAACCTATCTGGCTTTCAATAGCAATCGTTCATTTGCCCTTCATTGGAATATACTCACCATTTCCAATTCTAACTTTGGAAATAGTTGTTTTATCAAGTTCTGTAAAAAGATCTTGATCATTTGTCATGTGGTTTGTACAACCACTATCCACAAGCCAGCTTTCACAGGTGCTTTTATTAGCAACACATGTTGTTGCAAACAATTGCTCCTCTTGGCATTGGTCAACTGTTGCACTAGTTTCTTCCTGCTGTTGATTTTTGCAAATCCTCTCCACATGTCCTTGTTTACCACACTTGTTGCATTTCACATCTGGTCTCCACCAACATTTTTGTGGAGAATGATTTGTCTTCTTGCAATGAGGATAAGATGGAAAAACTCCATTTTTCTGGTTGTTGCTGTTTGGCTTGTTATTGTTCTTCTTGTGCTTCTTTCCATTTTTATGGTCTGCATTTTTCTGCATTCTTGCTTGAAATGCTCCTTCTACAGTATCTCTTTGTCTCATGAGTCTTCTTTGTTCCACAACCTCCAAGGAATGTTATAAATTTGTCAAGCTAATAGTTGACAGATCCTTTGAATTCTCCAAAGAGGAAATTGTAGCTTCATATTTCTCAGGAAGTGTAACCAATATCTTTTGAAGAATCTTCTCATTGGAAAATTCTTTTCCAAGCAGCCTAACTTTGTATGCTATTGAAAGAAGTTGTACAACATAGTCTTTAACAACACCAGATTCCTTCATTTTCTTCATTTCAAATTCTCGAATCAAGTTCATCACCCACATGTTCTTGATTCTTTCATCTCCTTTGTGTTCCTCCTTGAGATACTCCCAAATTTATGCAACTGAATCAATTTTCATGATTTTGATGAGAATTGATGGTGAAACTATAGCAAATAAGCAAGTCTTCGCTTTAGCCTCTCTTGACTTTCTTTCTATATGCAACTTCATTTTAGCCACAGTTGGATTAGCTCCCAAGGGAAGAACTTCATAATTTTCTTCCACTACTTCCCAAACATCAAGTGCTTGTAGATGAACTGTCATTTTAACACCCTAAGTTTCATAATTGTCTCCATCATGAATTGATGGTGCAGTTGTGAGACTTGACCCCTCCATTACTAGATGATTTTAGAAGGTGTTTGGGTTCACTTGTGGTGTTTTGGGTTCACTCACCTTACGGGTCTTTAGGTGTTTAGGCACTCTCAAGGTATTCAGGCTCACTCAACTCACTAGCCCCTCAAGATAACTTCTGCCCTGATACCATAATGTTGATCTAGGATTAAACACTTATGCAGAATATATATTTTTGGGTTGTTGGAACACCCATTTTATTGATGAAGAATGCTGAATTTATACATGAGCTTGTAACTGAAATGACATTAGAATAGTGGAAAATCAAGCTACAAGATAATGAACAACTACTTCCTATAAAATAGAATCCAAATCTTGACCAAATAAAAATAAGAAAATATTTGGATGTTACAGATTTTGTGCAAGACTCCAACTCCAATATTTAACTTCAAAATTCAAATTCCAACGGATACTAAGGCAAAATTCAAAATTCAACAAGAAAATCCCAACAGACAACTAGTTTCAAACCTTGATTGATCCGTCTATTTACCAGGGCAACCTCGCACTTTGTGGATTTCCTCTAACGATAGAGTGCCATGACAACAATGGAACAATTCCAATTGGGAAAGGAAAAGACAATGATGATGAAGATGGAGATGACTCTAAATTGTCATGGTTCTTTGTTAGCATGGGACTGGGATTCATCATAGGATTCTAGGGAGTTTGTGGCACTTTGATAATCAAGACGTCATGGCGGTATGCTTATTTTCCTTTTGTCGAGAAATTGAAAGATAGGCTCCTTCTGGTTGTGGCTTTGAATGTTGCCCGTCTAGCAAGAAATGTGTAGGTGTTTGAAAAAAATATGGCAGTTGAAGAAAATCTGGAAACATGCTTTAAGATGAAAAAATACTTGTTGAAAATATCATTTCTCATCAATTGTAAACCTACCATTTACACAAATAAATTTATGTTTGGGAATTATTTCTTATGATCTTGATTGCTTTTAAATATTGTGTTAGCAGCATGAATAATCAGCCAAACCTATTTTACAATTAAAGCTTCAATATTGGCAGAGTCCTAAGCCTTGTTTACTTGTCAGAAGAGAAGGAATAGGAATAAATCTCCCAAGAATATATAACTCTGAAAATAATTATTTCAATTCCAAGTAGAGACTCAGTGTATAGGCCCCAAACATCCAGACCTAACATCCACCCTGTTTCCACAGCTATATTTGATGTTTGAACACCCTTGGTGGACATGAGTCGTGATCTCCAGAAGCGTCACCTTGCAGCAGAACCTGAATTCTTTTCATAGTGACATATAATATAAGGATATGATGGCTGATAAAAAGGTCACATAACCCAAGGCACGCAGAAATATAAAAGGCTGAGAGAAACTTCAATCATTTGGAATGGTGATCAAGTTTAGCCAGCATATTCCAAATTAATGCATAGAGACAAATGTATCCCGTTCAACGAACAATAAACAAGAAGATTCGTATTGATCAACAAGAAGATTCATATTGGTCAACAAAACCCCCTTTTCTCTCTTTCTCCACTTACTCACTTGTACAAATTGCTTTCCAATGCTTGTTTTTGTAGGTGCTCTGGTTGGACTCAAGAGGTCAACCTCCACCGTCCGATCATTCTTGATGACGTCATCGACTTCTTCCACAACCGCGGCATTTTAGATTTCACCTTTGATAGTTGTAGACTGGTACACCTTTGATAGGAACGTCTTTATTCTATCTTATTTATCAATCATCATTAAATTATAATTCATTTCAGGATGTGAGGGACATCAAGTCCTTGAGAATGTACAATTCCCTTTTTGATACAATTAATTGATGGAATTGTTGGGCTTGGAGCCTCCGATTTTATTTGTCTTTTGTTTGGGCACCCAAGTTCCGTGTTCCTTTTTGTGTTCCTGCATCACATAGGACACAACTGCGGCTCACTAACATAAGATGTCTGATTCTATCTTATGTTTCTTGAGAGAAATCCTACTTGTATGTTGTTGGTCTGCTGCTTTTGTTCAGGATTTTGATTCATTGCTTCGTAAGTTACAAAAGTATGTCCCATATGGGCTAGAGTTGCTGATTTGTGTGCCAGAACTGGTGTCATTGGATTATCATTAGCTGGCACCAGAAAATGCAGGCAAGAACTCAAATGGTTCAAGTTCTCTGGAAGTCTCATTCTTATGTCCAACTAGAAGATATATTAATTCCAAGTTAATTATGTTGGGATTTTATTTCTCCTACATCTTCGGTAATAAACCGAAGACGTGATTGGAATGTGGTCCACATCATTCCATCAATTTAGGAACGAGGATTCATGCTCCAAACCATGTTCGCATCATTACCCCATGTTCTGTGCACGTTCCAGGTAGACTCAGTGATGGAGAGAGTCTTTTAAAACGAGGCAGAACACTAATGGGAGGGTACCCTAAGCCTGCAATCTTTTTTCAGTTTTCAAAAACACCATCTAAGTGGAGATTGTGAAGGTTTAGAAGCACCTGAAACCCGAAATTAGCAAAACCCATTTTAACCTATAGAATGGCAATGGCGGGAGGTATGTTTTCCGATCAGTTTATAATTCCATTTATGATCTAATTGCTATTTAATGCATTTTTATAGCATGTTTAGATTTAAAGATTACAGTTGGTATCAAAGCCTTGTATACCTTTGCCTTGTTCATTTTACAATCTACATTTTTCAATCAAGTGATTTTTGGTATTTTGGAGGTTTTGGTTTTAGAAGTTTTTGATGAAAAATATTGTTAGAAATCATTAGGAGATGAGATTTCTAACATTTTGGTGTTTTAAATCATCAATTTGGTGTCTGGAATGCCTGGAAATCGTCTGGTTTCATTTCGGGTTGCAGATGGGTCAAACAAACCCGGCTGAAGGTAGGGGACGACTACAAGGGGTTATCGTTTTGACTATCAATAAGAGTTAAATAAGTAAACAAGTGATCAGAAAATGGGCAGTAGCCTAGTTGGTCACAGCCTTGTTTACATTCCTTGATTGCACAGGTTCGAGTCCTCTTGGCAGCAACCTCTAAACTTATTTTATTTTATTAAAGGGGTTGACTGTCAATAAGATTTAAATAGGTAAACAAGTAATCAGAAAAGGGGCAATAGCCCAGTTGGTTATAGCCTTGTTCTCATTCATTCATTGCATAGGTTCGAGTCCACTTGGCAGCAACCTATTTTATTTTTAAAGGGGTTGATTTAGCTGATATTTTTTTCCTTCAAAAAGCCTCTGCCTCAAGACTTGTATGACACGGCCGTGTCCCTGCATCTGGATTTAGTGAATGTAATAAAAAAAAATGTTAATTTATGGATATTTTATGTGATAGATTATTTATTTTTGCTAGTTGAATGCATATTTTTATTTTTAATGGTTTATTGTGCATACAACATTAAATTAAATAATTTGCACATTAAATTTATTCTTGAAGGCTTTTATGGTTTTAATTTTAGATATTAATTTGCTTATGATTTATTCAATTTTAGAAATTTTGCACATTGATGTTGAGTTTTGTGTAAAAATTGCTTATGGTTTCATGCAATTTATATAAGTTTTCTTGTGAATTAATTTAATGTCAAGTGATCCATATAATTTTAATTAATTAAGGAGTAGCCATAGCATCTTTAATTATGCAAAATTATATCTTAATTGTTTTAGGATCACATATTGGAAAATGACATTATGGGTAATTAATTATATTTGATATAATAAAATTTTATCCCATAGGAATTTTTTATTATATTTGTGTAATTAATTAGGGTATCATCAGTTGGCATCATGCAGACACTTCAATTGTTAGTGTTCAAAACCTCAAACATTTTCACTAATACATACACATGCACACACACTTACAAACAAAAACACAAATAACCCTCTGACTTTTCCTTTGGAGCTCATACATACGGATATCTCCTACTTTTTTATTCTTTTACATTACTAGTGACTAAAGTCAGATAAGCTGGCAATATTATTGAAAATTAAATTTTGACTTCTCTCTCTTATAAATATTTCAGCCTACAATAAGAGTTTCATTCATTGAACTGGAACAATGACCTCTTTCTTGGCTAGTGGGATCAGGTGTAGTTGTTGTTGACCCTCCTAGAAAGGGGTTGGATCCATCTTTGGTTGATGCCCTACGGACTATATCATTAGCTGAGAAATGAGCTATATCAACTGAAAGGTATGGGTGCTTCTGTAATTTCCATGTGACTGAAATGTATGAAACAACAACTACAAAAATAATTTATGGTGTCACTATTTATGGTGTCACTTTTAAAATAATGACACCATATGACTTAAAATCCATAAAGGTGACACATCATATAAAAATTTTCAATTAAGATAGATGATATTGATTTTGAGTTTATAATGTCAGTTTTTGAAAAGTAACACCATATAAAATAAAAAATTTAAAATACTACAACTTAATGGGCCCACTTTGAGAATAATAATAGTTTATAAAAAAACTCATTATTTCCACATACCCACAATCCAAAAAAAATCTCATTTCATAACCCTAACCATAATTTTCTTCTACCTCTTCTCACACCCATAGTTAACACACAACTGCTCTTCTTTACTTCATGAACTCTCTGGTAACCCAAAATATTTATTAGCATAATTGATTTATATTCATTGAAAATCTCATTCCATAACCTTAACCATAATTTTCTTCTACATCTTTTCACTCCCATAGTTAACACACAACTATTCTTTTCTACTTCGTGGACTCTCAGGTAACCCAAAATCTCTTAGATCTATCATTTTCATTTTTTTTATTAATGTTAAAATGTTTAATAACACAATTGATTTATATTCATTGATTTCGTATATCTGTAATGTGGATTGTGTAAATAATGTTTTTTTTATTGAGTTGTAGGAAAGTAAAAATTAGGTTTAACATTCCACCATATCTTCTGTTTCATTGTTAAACCCATAAACCCCAAAATGAATGAAAATAAGATAAATGAATGATTTTTTTAATATATTTCTTATTACTACTCAAAAAGAGCATATTTTAGATAATAATTCTCATGAGTTTCACATCTTTTGAGTAGTAATCATGCCTAAAACACTCAATTAACATGTTTTTGCCCTTGCAAGAGTTACTAACAAGTTTTATGAAGTTTTTGAGTCATTTCAAGGTATGATTTTGATAAATTTGTGCCAAAAGAGATGAATCAAATTGAAGATAACAAATAAAGTTGATGATGATCCAAATGCACAATGAAATAAGTAATGTAATTGGTTTGGATCGGGATTTGGAATTGATTTGGAGGTGGTTGAAGTGGAATCAAGAGAAAGAAATGGAAGAAAATGCAAAAAGGAGTTGAAAAACTATGTTTTTCAATTTTGCATGAACATGTGAAAAATTCGCACAGTCGTGTGAAATGGACCGGAAAGCTATTTTGGCTACAGCTCAAAGGAAAAACTAAAAACTGATTTCTCAGGACCATGCGAAAATTTTGCACAGTCATGCGAAATGCTCCAAGAAGACGAAATTGTTGTTGATGCGTTTTCCACTTCGCACAATCATGCAAAATTGTTGGAGCTCATGCAAAATTGCATCTTTTCCAGATTTCTTGATGAAGAAGCCTCCGGAAGACCTCTTAGATAATGTCAAGTGTCCACTTGACCTTGGCCTATAAATAGAAACTTGATTTACTCATTTTGTAGACTTTTGATACATTTCTACTTGTAGAACATTCCAAATTTCCTCTCTTTATAGAATTTTCTACTTTTCTTCATTTTCTCGCTAGCCAAACATACCTTGTGAGACCAAATCTCCAAGCATGAGTGGCTAAATCTCGTTTTTCTCGGAGGAGGGAGGATCAAGAGGCAAGATCTATGGTGAATTAGAGAAATGAGCTTGAATTGCAAAGGTAATTTGATCCAATTGATTGATTAATTGAAATTTAGGGATTTTTCTCTTCAAATTGTCTTGGATGATTACTACAATGCAAGCTAGGTAGATTCATCAAATTCTTAATGCTAGATTTGATGAGATTA
>JAAKHE010000758.1:156841-170580 GCA_011039315.1 Vitis labrusca | reverse complement strand
AATGAAGACATTTATTGAGAAAACTCATTAAAGGTAGTCTAGGAACAACCAGGGAGAATGATCAAAGATAGAGAGAAGCTACAAAAGGAAGCATGAGAGCAACTAGATATGATAATTAGAAACACATGACTTTTAAAAGGCTTAAAGGAATAAAACATTACATGTGAGAGTTATGGTTTTGCATGAATTTTCATATGTGAACAACCTTTGCCTTTTACATTCTATTAATAAATTAGAAATGATTATGTGACATCTACAATTTCATGTAAGCAAATTGTACTTTGAACAAAATGAATATAAAAAATCTTCAAAATGATTAAACATCCTTATAGATGATCATACAAAGTTTTATTCACTATTGGTTGATTGCAAGACATCAACAATGGCGCATAAGCGGCTTTAAATCTGATTAAGTAAACTTTACTAATATCAAAACAATTAAGGTAAAGATTCCACAACTTTATAGGGGAGTTTCCGTCTTTATTTTTTGTATGAATGGGTAACAATGAAAACTTGAGTTCTTATTTATTTATTTTTTATCATACAAAATCATTTCTTAGCATCTATTGTATAATTGAAATATTGAAAAGGTTCTGATTTCAACTTAAAATAGGACTTTTATTCATCAACCAACTTATATACAACAATATAAAGAGAATTCTCTCCAAGTAGTTATTTTTATAAGTTCGTATACGTATATTCCTATTTTTCCTACTCTTCATCCTTTCTAAAAGTTTTCACTTATACGAGTTTCAAAACACTTCTCAATCTTATTTGGATCGACTTTTGAGAAGCCAAAAACAATTTTTAAACTTAATAAGAACTTATATTTTAAAGAGTTTATGACTTAATAAAGAGTTTAATATAAAGATAGACAAATATTACTTCTTGTAAAAGCTCTATTGTAGCTCATGCAGGAAGTTTTTCTTTTTTTAATAAAACTTTTATAATATTACTATTGTTTTTAAAAAACTTATGACTTTGTATTCATCTTTACCTTTTAGGTAAGGTCAAATACATAAAAACAAACGAGATGTTTATATTTTTCTAAAAACAACATAATTTACATATATACATGGCAGAACATGTATAAAATATCAATGAACATAAATCCAAAAGGAATCTTCATACTTTAAGACACACACCAAGGTTTCTTATCACCTTAAACATCTTCAATTGAATATGTTAGATATATATCAAAGAAGGGAGCTAACACATTTTAGAAGTTTTATATTTACGAAATTTTAAGTCATTAATAATGCATTCATAAGTACACATTATCATCGATTGGTCAATTCAACTATTTTAAGAATCTCTAGCATCATGAACATCACAAGGTAAACAATTCAATCATATCATGCTTATTGATTTGATAGAATATAATAAATGTAACAACCAATTTACAAATAACACCCATTCATTTTAGATGATAGACTTTATTTATTTATTTATTTTATGCCTAAACCCATTATACATTTCCATTTCCTTAATTAATCATCATTATTAAAGTGTTATGGGGTTCTCACTCAAAACATGCTTCTATGCCTCAACTTAATCCCAATTGGGATCTTCTTGAGCTATATTTTGAGCATTTTACCATAAGATTACCTTTTTAAGGGCTTTCACTTGGGATGGTTGCCCAAACTTAATTTCAAAATTGCACAATTTCGTGGTGTCATTTCTACTTGTAGTGCATTGAAACTCCTTTCATGTTGGAACTCAAGCTACAAATCATGGTTAGTTATAAGCACAATATCTCATGTTACAACAATTAGTATATCATGTAACTTCCAAGCTCTTCAATATTGTCTACAATAAACCCATGAGCACAAGATTCAACATAATATAAAAAAATCTAACAAAGCTGCAACTCATGCATACAATACCTTCAAATCAATCATCAATCGTTATTACTTCAACAACTCATGAATCATCACCAATTCAATGGCTTCTCATAGCATCTATATTTAGCAATAATTCAACTAACAAAATCAATAGATTACACAAAAACTTACCTCATTTACTGCTAACTTAGGTTACATATTGAAAAAGGTAAGACTCACACTTTACCACCATGGACTACTATTAAGTATGGATAATATAAACTATAGATACTACCTATATTTCTTGTAATTGCATCAAGAATAGTGTGGCTTAGCCACACTAAGGATGCATTGATCATCCCCAATGTTACATGTTACACTTATGGTGATTTAAGGCTACAATTTATGAACTAATAGCTATTATAGTTACCTTTCTAGCAACTTAGGTCTACAATAATTGATCATTTGGATTTAACAATGTTAGTAGGTCCTCTTTTCATTTTTTGTTATTCCACTTTGCCCACACCAAAAATGATAATTTAGAGAGCATAATTAATCATTCACTCTTAGCAAGAATTTTCAACTTTAAATTATCCTATTCAACTTTTTAATCACTCCATCAATTAGAATAAAGCAAGTCAAATCTAAAACCAAAAGNAAAAAAAAAAAAAAAAAAAAAAAAATTGAAAGGAGGGAGAGATTTGAAAAGGCTTTGCAAATAAATAAATAAAAACAAAAAAATAGTCTTCTCATATTATTTAAGGAATGAAGATTCCTTAGTATTAAAGGATAACAATACATTTGATATTTGCTCCTCTTATTATCATTTCTCTTGTCATATGATTTTTAAGGAATGAAGATTCCTTAGTATTAAAGGATAACCATGTGGTCCCTCAAATGTCATATTCAAACAAAAAGTAGAAAATAAAAAATCTTAGGTTATTATGAATTCTTAAAAATAAAAGAAAAATAAGAGATTTTTCATCCCTAAACACTGTACAACTTCAATTCAATTTTTAATGATTAAAAATTAATTGTATTTGAAAATTTTTAACAACAAAAAGTTAATACTAAGCCCCCACTAGTTTATGATAACATTGGAACACTACTCTAACATCATATTATTTTTTTAATGACATATATTAAGATGATTCAAAAAAAAAAACACAATCTTATATAAGATATTTATTTAATATTCATTTTTTTTTCTCATTTCTTTTCTTTATCCTAATTTGTTTTTTTATTTTCTCAATGTTGTTAAATATATCTTTTCCAATTCTTCATTTGTTTAATTTTATGACTTTTTTTAATAAGACGATTTTTTTTAAAAATATTTTATTTGATAATTTATCAAATATTTCTTTAGCAGTGGGTTCTTGTGAATTTCGAGATCTTTAATTTTTTTTTTTTTGGATTTTTAATATTTTATCATTAACTTTTTTAAAAATATAAAAATTTATTGATGTTCATTATACTCTATAAATTTTCTATTTGCTACCACCCACCCCACCAACTCCTAGCTGGGATGAAAACTTTCTAGCTCCACGCGGGGTTGAATCTATTTCAAATGGGTCTACGTACTTGAATAAAATACATGAAAATTTTGAAAAGCATGTTGATAGGATAGGTGCAAGAGAATGAAAGGTGATTAGAAAAAGTTGAATAGAGGATCAAATCAAGTCATCTTTATCAAATATGCAATTGCTACTCATGATTATCTTAATCTTATTAATTTTAATTATGGGGATCGTTTATTTTTAAGTAAGGAATGAACTAAAGTGATGTTAATTATCACGAATACGTCGATGACTTTATTTGAATTCATGTAACACCCATTCTTCATAGAAAAATGTAAATCTATTTTGTACATATTGGAGTAAAGTAATCAACACTACTCATGTATAGTAAATACCATTGTTAATACATACATAGTTAAATAAAAAAGCTAATATATATAAAGATGCAAAACATGATGATTACTAATATGATATTTTGTATGACTATGACATGAAGGAAGACTAATACTATGGAGCATTGAAGTGGTCGCTTGATGTTACACTTTTGGAAGATATGATCATGAGAAGTCATTTTCATGCTCAAACAATATTTTAGTTATAGTATCACCGAGAGTACCCCACACACACGTACACACACAAGGGTGGATATTATTGTTAAAGATAAGGAACTAGGAAAGCTATTAGAGGGTGAAGTGTTGGATTGTCAAGCCTGAATCAGTTTTCTTGCACTTCTCTCGGGATGCCGGAGGTTGAGTTCTTCGTTGAGCTCAGAGAAATTGAATTGTCCAATCAACTCACAAGGTTTAAAAGTGGCAATAACCTCAAAGAATTTTCTTCTTTTTATTTTTTTTATTTTTTTATGGTGATGAGTGAGAAGTTTACCCCTATTTGTATTTAACCTTTTTACATTTTAAGGTTTTGTTTTTTTAGAGAGTGCAACCACAATTAAGAAGTGATTTTAAAGGGTTTTATCATTGTAAGCCTTCTTGTTTATCTTTTTTTTTTTTTAATTAATGAATTTTTGAGTGTTGTTGCACACTTCATGGAAGTAGGGATCACATATAAAGGCAGTGGTGTGAGGTGTGTCATGGTGTGAAAAACGAAGTGGATGAGTTTTCAAATGAGACATACAGAGAAGAGAAAAGACTAGCATAAACGGCTAAATATTTTCAAAAATGGAACTGGAAAAAATCTTCATTTAGAAGGAATTTTCAATTTTTTTTTTCCTCTATATAAAAAAAAAAAAAAAAGAATAGCCATGAACACTCCTTTGCATGATTTTCCTTGTGCTTTTTGGACGGCAAAATGTAATGATCAGAAGGCAGGTATTTGATTGTATAAGAAATTGCAGGCATGCCACGAAACCACAGGCACTGTTTTCTTCTGGAAAGTGTTTGAACTGTTCTTGAAACTTGAAATCAGAGATCCCAAAGAAGCACCACTAAAAGATTCATATACCAACAACACAAATATATTACTATACATGTACTTCTACAATGTTTCCAACTCCTATGTTCTAACCCCATTCATCCAGTATTACCCCAGAAACCTTTTTCCTAAAATTCAACTAAATTCTTTCTATTTTCTCCCCAACCCGAACCAAAAAAGAAAAAAATAAATAAAGGAAAAGACACAGGAAAGGAAAAAAAAGAAAGAATGCACCATGGAAGAACTCTTCATTGGCCACCTCCTCTCACAACTCTTGAATTTTGAAAATAAACTGCCTGTCCACAGAATCCAGAACCCCAGTGTCTGCAACCGAGTTTTGTCCATATTCTTGATTATCTTCAGCTGAAAGATTCAGATCTAGAGACACACATGGGCTTCTCTTCTCCAACTCATTATCCCGGTCTTTTTCCTCATTCTCTTCAGATTTTAGCCCCATGGGTGGAGGAGAGCTGGCTCTTGATACTGAGCTGAAGCTTTCACAACTGAATATGATGATGGCATCCTCAAGAGGAAATGCTTCACCTCCAGCAATTTGTATTCTTCCACTCTCAATTCCTCTCTTAATCCCCATTTGAGAAGAGTAATCTAGTTGCTCCACATCTTCTATGAAGAACACTCTGTGAGGATTCTCATGCACCGCTTCAGCGAATTTCTCAAGATAACTACCAACAGGCTCGTCTCTTGCTTGTTTGCTTAGGAAATCCTCGGTGGAATCAGCTCTTGTTGATCCTAAACTGCTCAGACCAATTGAGATGAACTTGCTCTGAGAGCCAAAAACAAGCTTAGCTATCTCCCTTGCAATCTTCTCTTTGCCTTGAAAGTCAACTCCTAAGAAGAGCAGCCAAGTTTCTTCCTTGTCCTCCCTCTGCTTCAACTTGTTTTTTCCTCTCAGTGTTCCTGACCTGCATTCAAGAATGGTGCTTGCTATTTCAGGAATGATATCCTTCTGCCATGGAACCCTTCTCTCCAATGCATTGCATAAGATTCTCAGATTCTCCGCATTAAGCTCTTTGAAACCATAAAGACCCTCTCCATCCTCTATTGCCTCACTAGAAGAAGCTGAATTAGGGGAAGAGTTAGGATTTGATAAAAGATCTGGTATTGGAAAATTTCTCTCTGCTATGTGCATACTGAACTTGGGTTCAAGGCCTTCATCAACATTTTCAGATATCCAGAACTGGTGTTCTTTCAGAGGTGGTTTCGGCTCAATGATGACTGGCCAACTTAGGTGGTTCTGTTGCAGATTAGGGCTGCATTGGTCATAGGAGGAGATGGAAGTGGAGGAAGGAGATGGTGAAGAAAAATTCAGGGCTTTCTCAGTACTGTGGGCCTTTTTGTGGACTGAGCTGCAAAACGAGTTCCATTTGTTGCAGAGATCTCTGACTTGGACACATTCCTGTAAAATAAAGCACAAGATCTTGGCTTTAACTCTCAAGAATATGAGGAATTATGTTGTAAATGTTCAATGTTAGGATAAGATAGTAACCTGATCGTCCATGATCTTTCTTCTTTTCTCATTTTGGAGCCATGAAGGCAAGCTTGAGCTGGTGGAAGTGGTGATGGTGGTGGTGGACTCGCCATTGCGAAAACTGCATGCTATACTTTGAGATTCTTTGTCAAAATTATCAGAGCAATTTGTGCCGCAAGTAAGGTGCTTATCTCCACTTTGAAGAAGTGACCAAGAAGTCCCATCTCCAGATGCCCTCCTTTGGAACCGGCCCTGCAAATTGCTGAAAGTGAACAAAAAAGAGTTGAGTAATCACCAGTGACCTTCATGAAAGCAAAAGGAAAGAACAAAAAAAAAAAAAAAACCAGTGACTATTTCAGTTCAAGCTTAACTTCAAATTTACCTGTCAAGATTGAGACCGAGGCCCAAGCTGCCAACAGGAATAGTAAGAGGATGAAGTTCCCAAATAGTCTCCAAAGAAGGATGGCCTGCTTTGCATCTCATGTAAGTTTGGAAGGTTGCAGTCCCCAAAAGCCACATTCGTCCTCTATCCCCAATTCCACACATCATTCTTCCGAGCTCCATGATTATGTGCTCCACAGGAGAGCAGTAGTTTCTCCTCTCACCATAATTGGACTCAAACTCAGAGACCCATTTGAGATCACCCAAATACAAAACCACCCCTCTACACACATAGCTTTTCAGAAGGCAATTCAGCTTCACAAGCTTCTGTTCAACCTCCTCCTTGGAGAGATTCTTTAAAGAGAAGAGAGGAAGGCTTATAAACTGCACATACCTCAGATCTCCAGGGACATCTCCTCTCTCAAACTTGTTCATCAGCCCTCTAACTACACCCTCAGCACTGGCCAGAGTCTCTCCTACAACAACAGTGTTTCTCCTTCTTTTGCTTGTAAATGCGTCCAAAAGACTCTTTACATCTTCTTCCTGAGCTTCGTCAAATGGATTGTTCAGAGTTACTCCAAACTGAATAAATGTTGAAGATTGGGACACATTAGTACCGAGTATTAGAGGAGGGTTGTTACTTTCCTTAGAAAGGCTACTCACAGCAGGGCTTTGAGAACAAACATCCAAAGAGACAGCTTGTTCTATGTTGGTTCTCAATTGGGTACTAGAGAAACCAGCCTCTCTCATGACTCTACTAACACTTGGGTCATGTAGGATGGAGATTATGAGCTGTTCTATCTCTACTTTGAGAGCTAGAATGGGTTGTTGCTGGTTTTCGATGGAGGCACGGCGTTGGTGAGCCTGTGCACGCTTGAAGGCTGCAACCAAGGCATTGGACAAGGAAGGGTGAGAGGAATGAGGAGCTAATAGGGGGCTTGATGAGGAGGCAGGGAGGCGGTTGAGCGCCACATTGAAGCAGAGCTCCAGAGCCTTGCACTGCAGGGGATGAGAGTGGGATCGTAGGCAAGCAGAGCGGAGAAGACCAGAGGAGGAAGCAAGCATGACACTGGCCACATGAAGAGGAGTAACTTGGGCATGACCTCGCCGCCTAGCAAGGGTAACTGCTTGTTTGACCATGCTTGCTGCATCAGCAGTTAGAACCTGCTGTACACTGCAAACTCCTGCTCTCATCTTCCTGAGTTGAGAATTGCTACTCTCTTTCTCAGAGGATATGTATAGCAGCTGCCAAAGAGATCAAGGAAAGCCTCTCAATGGATTTGGCCTAGTTAATGGGTTTCATTTGGATAGCAAGAGTACTGTAATTATGGTGGGTTGTGCAGTTGCCTATATCTACAAGTATGTATCTGGTGTATATAATTCAGTGTGAGGACACAAGATCATGAAGAGAGTGTGTGAATATTAATATGAATGTGGTTTGTGCCTTTCTTGCAAGTGAGGGAAAAAAAATTTGATTTTGTATGTGAAAGTGGAAAGCATGTGAGGCAATTTACCTTTGCCTTTCTCTCTCTCTCTCAAATGTTAGATAAAGATACATGGATTGATACTCAGAAGCTGGTCTCTGTACATTACTGGAAAGCATATTAAATTACATATACTAACTGTTTTAAAGCACCAATCTTAAAAACTAGGAATGGAATAACCACTTTACTTTCTTTATTTTATACTACAACAGTGTGCTTTGTATAATATATATGTATTTGGGATAGAGAAGGAAAAGCTCCTAAGAAGATAAAAAAAAAAAAAAAAAAAAAAGAAAGAGAAAAAGAAGGTGGAAAAAAGAGAAAGCAGAAAGGAAGTAATACACCAATTTCGAGGACCTGCAGAAAAGAGTAGTGGACTGACTGTCTGTTTGAAAGGATGAGTAACTGTTATTCTTTTTATTCTCTTCTCAAATTAGAAGAGGAATAATGGCTTTGATGATTGATCCCATGGTGCATCATCACAGATTTAGCACTGGATTGCATGAAACCCATGTAATCTAAACATTCCCCTGCCACTAAAATTCAAAAATATCTGCTCATTCCCCTTTCACTTTCATAAATTCATTCCATAAAGTTGGTTTTCGGGCCCCTCCTGTCCTCTTTGGACAGCAAGAAGCCAAAATTTGTAGCTTTGCTCATTATTTGAATAGTTTCTAAGTGAGAACAACTGTAATACATATATAACTGATTGATATCTTCACTGAATAACCCAACAAGTAATGGGCTGAGCAGTATTACAAAAATTTTGCTCTATGCTTTGGACGCACGTACAAGCAAGGCATCTTGAGATAATGATGTGTTAATCACAAAGTATAGGGAGTAATCTTTGATAATCACAAAAATTTTGAGAAATGAACTTTTGGACATACCCACCACCCCATTCAAATGCTGCTGCTGTCATGAATCATGTGAATGACAGAATAGTAGGTTGATGTGAAAAGGAATTTATCCTATCCGGACAATCTTTTTTAGCTATATACTGCTTGCTTCTGGATTGCCAGTGATGTATCTACTTTTTGCCTCTTGGCAAAGTTAATTTCAATTTAAAATAGCCTTTGTGCTTAATTCCTAGACAAATTCAGAGTTATTGCTGGGGTATATCTACATGGATGTAAAAATTTGCTATGCCAACGGTGCTGCATAGTATCTATTGGAAGCACCCCAACCCTAATATTAAAGGAAAATGAATCATTCAATAATATGGTGTGATTGTGATCTAGAAGGCAAGACAAGGCAAGAAATCCGGATTGCATGGAATGTATAAAACCCATGTATTACTGAAAATCTAATATCCAGAAATATACAAAGAGAATTTCTGCATTGTTTTTGTTTACTCTCCAATCACCATTTTTTCATACCTAAACACGCTCTAATACAAACATAATACAATGGAAGAAACAAAGACCACAGGAGTATCAATTGATGTTTTGGATCCTCTCATTTTGCATCACTCAGACCATCCAGGAATTATTTTAGTTTCCAAACTCCTTGAAGGACACAACTATGGGCAATGGATTCGTGCTATGCATATCAGTTTTAGCGCAAAGAATAAGATTAGATTCATCAATGGATCTATTGAGGCACCAACATCTATAGATCCAAAGTTTCCCATTTAGTCATGATGCAATGACATGGTATTGTCATGGATCCTGATTTTGGTACATCTTGACATAGTTGACATTGTTATCTACGCTAAGACGACTATCAAAGTTTGGAATGATCTCGAAGAAAGTTTCTCATAGGGAAATGACTCTAGAATTTAATTATCAGATTTGACAAGAAATTATCAAACATCAATAGGAATAACAATCTGTTTTTGTTTATTACACCAAGATGAAAGCACTTTGGGATGAACTAGCCTCATACCATGATCCTCTAGCCTGCTCTTGTGGTGGAATGAAGGACCTTACTAAACGAGAAGAAAATGAAGAAGTCATGCAGTTCCCTATGGGACCGAAAGAATCTTATGCCACTATCCAAGGATTAATTCGAATAATGAGTCCCCTACCAAACATGCGCAAAGCCCATACCTAAGTGCTTCAACAAGAAAGACAAGCTAATGTAGCCTCCCATCGTGAGCTTAATACTAGTCATCAGTTATTTCCATCCGATGACACAAGTCGCTCAAACAAGTGACCTTCCACAATGCAAGAAAACAGGACTCCAAGAAAGTAACTTAAGTGTAGCTATTGCAATTGAAACGACCACCTCATTGATTGTTTTTTTTATCTACATGGATTTCCAGTTGGTTACAAATTGCATGGTAAGAATGTGAAGCTAAAGAAATTAGATACACACAACATTCACACTAATACACAGTGGCACTAATCAAAAGACCAACTACAGGGGTGACTACATTTACCATTGAGGAATATGATCAACTCATGGCCTTGCTTCAAAAAGAGAATGGTATTTTGTAAATACCACAACTATAACCACATCCACTTGCAATAATACTCAATATGGTTCACATTCAAACTTATATTGGATTGTGGATATTGGTGCGACAAATTACATGTCCAAGTCACCACTATCACAAAATAAATTAGACACTAATCATGATTTTTTGGAATTACCTGATGGTGGTCAAGCTAAAATTAAATTGATTGGCCTATTGAGTTGTCGTTTGACTTGATTCTTACATGTTCCAAAATTTCAAGTTAATTTGTTATCAATTAGCAAACTTACTCAAACGTTGAGATGTAATGTGACATTTTACCCTGATTTTTATGTGGTATAAGACAGGTCTATGAAGAAGATGATTGGCTTGGGCAAGCAACATAATGAGTTGTACTATCTCACACCTAACTAGAATCCACACCTAGCTCATAGTGTCAATCGTACCTCCAAACTTGGCATCAACAACTAAGGCATCCATTATTTGCACATCTTCAGGCATTATCCACCATTTTAGAAATAATTTTTTATTCTCAACATGTGACAATTGTCCTCTAGCTAAACAAATAGGTTTACCTTTTTCCTATAGTTCAATCTTATCAATTGCAACTTTTGATTTAAGTCATTATGATATTTGGGACCTCACAAAGTTAAATCTCATTATGGGCACAATATTTTTGAATTATTATGGATGGTTTTTCTTATTTTACATGGATTCATCCCATGAGTTTTAAATCTGAAACACAATCATTGTTGAGATCCTTTTTCTTTTAAGTTAAAACTCAATTTTATTATGATATTAAAATTGTACATGCTAATAATGGGGATGAATTCAAATCTATGTGCTCATTTTTTGATAGTCATGACACTATTTTTTAGCATTCTTACACTCACACACCTCAACAAAATGAAGTTATGGAGTGCAAATACCACCATCTCTTAAATGTGGCATGTGCCCTTCGCTTTCAAGCAAATTTGCCTATAGGCTTTTGGGGAGAAAGTGTCCAAATAGCTTGCTATCTCATTAATTGTCTATCTACACCTTTGTTGTCTCAAAAGTCACCATATGAAATTTTATAAGGAAAGTCACCCATTTACTCTCACATTCGAATTTTTGGTTTTTATGTCATGCGACCAACCTCACACCCATGCACAAATTTGACATGCATACTAGTTGGTGCATTTTTGTTGGCTATTCCCTTAAGTAAAAAGGATGTTATGTATATGATCTTGATATCAAGAAAATTTTCACTTCTCGGGATGTTTTTTTATGAGCATATCTTTTCTTTTTCTACCTCACCACTTGAAAATCAATATGACTATCTTGTTTTACCCATACCATTTGATGAAGTCACAACCCCTATGCCCTTAGTCATGGTTGACTCCCTTGATTCTTCATCACTTCCCTAAGTCGAGCCCCCATCCTCTATGAAAATTGTCATTCCTATCAAGGCCACACCAATTTCACCACAAAATCAACCCCTTCTTCATCACTTTAATCGATTTACCAAGGCCCTTGCTCATCTTAAAGATTACCAAGTTAACCATGCGTTGTTACTTACTTTAATTTCTCTGTTACTCATCGAAAATTTGTACATAATATTTCTCACTTTGTAGAACCAACATATTATGAGTAAACCCGCCATGATCCTAATTGGGTCGAAGCAATGCAAGTAGAACTTTGTGCTCTTATAGACAACATTACATGGACCATGGTTTCTTTTCCTCCTAGTCATCATCCCATCATTTGTAAATGGATATTCAAAATTAAATATCACTTTGGTGGAACCGTCAAGCATTATAAAGCTTGAGTAGTTGTCAAAGGGTTTATGCAACATCAAGGCATTGACTATAAGAAAACCTTCACCCCAATTGCCAAACTAATTATTGTGTATTGCATCTTGACCGTTGTCATTGATCAAAATTAAGGTCTCCATTAAATGGATGTTCAAAATGTTTTTCTTCATGGGGAACTTTCTGAGGAAGTTTACATGCATCCCTTACCTAGTTTTTATTGATAAGGGAAGTAAGTTGCATGTTGACTTGATAAATCATTTTACAACCTCAAGCAAGCCTCTCGAAGTTGGTTTCATAAGTTCTCTTCTGTAATCCAAAATGTTGGCTTCAAATAATCAAGGGCAAACTATTCTCTATTCAGCAAGGTTCATGGTGATTCTTTCACTACCATATTACCATACATCGACAACATGATTATAATAGAAAACAATGAAGAGGTGATTAGTGACCTTAAGAATTACCTAAACATATGTTTTCAAAACAAGGACATTGAAACTTTGAAGTATTTTTTTAGGGTCAAAGTTACATGTTCCACAATTGGAATTTCCATTTTCCAATGAAAATATACCTTGAATATATTAGAAGAAGTTGGTTTACTTGGTGTAAAGCTTGCAAAATTCCCAATGGAAAAAAATTTGAAGCTAACTTTGATTGATGGTAATTTTCTCAAGGACCCAACTCATTATTGTAGGATGGTTGGAAAACTAATTTATCTTACCATTACAAGACCAAAAATCACACATTTCATATCCACACTCTCAGTTAGTTTATGTAACAATTGAGAATATCACATCTTGATGTTGTACATCTTATCCTTTGATACCTAAAAGATGCATCAAGGTAAGGATTTTTCTTCCTATTACATGGACAATTGAAATTAATCGACTATTGCGATACGAATTGGGCTAAATTCTCAACTATGTGACGGGTAGTCACAAGGTACTATATATTTCTTGGCAAAGCAAGAAGCAAACAACAATGTCTAGATCTTCATCAAAATTTGAATATAGGTCACTGGCAATGGTCACGTGCGAACTTACTTGGCTAGGATACTTGCTTTAAGACTTACATGTTTATCACCATGAACTTGCAAGATTGTACTATGACAATCAAGCATCCATATATATATATATATATTTATCGTAGTGAATTCAGTGTATCATGAACATACTAAATGTCGGTTTTGAAACCAGATAAATAAAAGAAAAACGAAAGCCAGAAAAATTTTCTCAAAATTTTTTCTCAATGATCAATACTTGTATTAATTTAATGAAATAACAAATATAGATAATTTAGAATTGTACCTTGCGATTAGGCTGATAAATTTGAACTCCACCAAAAGGATCTTAGAATTCCAAATCCTCTAAAGCACCATGCATCTTTCTCTAACGTTTCTCCAAAT
>JAAKHE010000758.1:129743-145220 GCA_011039315.1 Vitis labrusca | reverse complement strand
TTTTTTTTTTTTCTCTCAACCATTTCCTAAATTGCCACGTGGACTTGTACATAATATTATTTTTGTATATGCATAGTAAGCAAGGGATTTAGGCACACAAATATTGGATAGAAAACGATTTTTTGTTGAGAATTTGTTTTGAAAGCAAAATATTTTTTAGAATAAATTTGAAGTGTTTTCAATTATTTTTTTTATAAAGTACTTGAGTAATAATTTTAGTTATAAAGAACACTAAATTTTTTTGCTTTGTACATAAATATATAATATTTCATGAAAATTAAGTCGAAAAAATTAAGCCTTGTTTGATAAATGTTTTTTAAAATAGTTCTAAAAAATAATTTTTAAGAACAGTTTTTGAAAACTGTTCTATGATATTTTATAAAACAAAAGTCTATTTGGGAACATCAAATGTTTTTAATTTATTTTTAATATTTTTAAAATATGTTTTAAGAATAATTTTTATGTCTAAATTTTAATTTTTAATCATTATATGTATATATAAAATTATTTTTTAAAACAACTCTTAAAAAACAAGTGAAAATGACTTAAAACAACTAAACGATGTTTTATAAAAATACCTTATTTTCTATTATTGAGAATAAAAAATAGAAAATAATTTTCTCATTGTTAAATGTGTTTTTCAATTTTTTATTTTATTTTAGAAAACAAAAAACTGTTCTGGAAAATAGTTACTAAACAAACCCTTAGATTTTATATATTTAAGTTTTCTAGCATAATTTTCTTGAGACCTATTTTTAGGAACCATCTCTATATAAGTTTTAACGTAACAAATAAAAGACATGTTTGGGAGAGTTTCTTAAATATTAAAAACAATATTTGAATTTGATATATAAATTTTAGGAGTCTTTGAATAGAAATTTCAATTATCAACAACCCATATTGTCAAATATGATTTATTCTTGTTTTCAAGAAATGTGGAGACTTTTGTTTTTCCTTGGGATGTGATGTGAAAAGAAAATTTTCATTTAATTAAAAAATTAAAAAATATCAAAATTATCTTTATATTAATAAAAACACTTTTAAAGTATAGTTTAAATATTTTATAACAAAATTTTAGTTCTCGAGAAAAAATTTATCCACATTAGATTATTTTAACACTATGGCACAAGATCTTGAGAGATTGATCTATGCTTCTTGAAATGGGTGTAAAGGTCCCTGATATTGGTCCCAAAAATTCTGAGCAAATGTACTAGACAATAATGCTGTGGTGTGGAAGTCAAACTAGAAACGAGAAGAGAAGAATAAGCGTGCAGTTGGTAAGTAGAGAGAGACCTCAGAGAAGGAGTTGTTTTTGCACCCACTTCCCATCTATGGCTGTTGGTTTAATAGGGTTAAATATATGTTGATTCATATGAAATCTAATTGAGAAATAGTCCTTTGAGTTATTTATCAAGCAATGGTTATGACATTTAGCTGGGGTTTGAAGAGCTTAGTGAGCTTGAAGAATGGTAATGGTTATGGCTTACTTGGTTGAGTAGCATGCATGACTGGAACAAAAAATAAAAACTGTAGAATGAAGTAAACAAATGTGCAACTCTTGAGCAGATCTAATGAATGAGAATTATTGACTTTGGGTGGTCTCACCAATAATTGTGGTGCAAAACTTCAGTTTCAACACGCAAGTTTGCAGGAGGGAGGACGAGTAAGACAAGAAACTCTTTATGCTGAAGGATCTTTCTTAACCAATGCTTGACAGACTTACCCAAGAAAAACTGGCAAGGATCACATGTTTGTTTGAAAATGGTGGAGGTCCTTTTCAGAAATAATGTGCTGAATACATCTTAGAGATGATCACCAGGGATCTGTTTTTCAACTGCAATCATGTTTAACTCACCTAACTAAGAGATTTTGAGGGTAACTGTTGAATTAATTAAGTGATATTAGGTTGTACAGGAAGAAGATCGAGGTTTTGGTTAGACATCTTTAACAAAGGTCTGTGAAGCGCCCTTTCTATTGGACTCCTGGCAGCAGCCCAAATATTATAATTAACATCTTAGGCAAGCTTCCCATGTGCATTTCTTCAGGCTGCATCATACATTGAATTGAGGTTGCGGAAAACTACAGTAGCATTCAAATGCTCATAAAGGAAGCGTGGAGATATTGTGGCTTTTGAGGGGTCCCCAGCTTGTATGGACCACTTGACTGTTGGGACCCGGCCCCTTGATTCTTGTTTCAGTTCTTAATTTCTGCCTGCAAAACTTGTTAAGATAACATCTGCAATTTGCCTTTTCTACTAGGTCGTCCATGTATATTTCTCGGATCCCAAACACTACATATCTATCTAGATAAGAAGGGTATTTATATATGCATATTTTTTCTTTTTATGAGACCAGAAAATGAATATATAAATCAAGCATTATGCATGGTCTATGGTGATTGTTTGGATGCTGTGAAATGAATCAGCAATGAATATTGAAGTGGCTAATTCATTGCCTCATCTCACATGTAATTTACTCAGAACCTGAAATCAACAAAATTAAAACTAAGCCATGTTGAAATCCACTTGTCCGGAATATGCTTAAACTTCTGATCCATAAATGGCTTCATACCATAAATCGTCGACATAATCTGCATTTACCCTGTTGGTTCTAACCAGATTTAGCCTTAATGAATAGCATATGATGGTTGTGATGGACTGTGATGTTATTTATTATTTGTTATTTTTATATTTTTCTTGCTCTTACTCGTGAGTCGTGACTTGAATAGCCCTGTGCAGTACTGCTGGAGCTTTGTTAAGCCAGAATGCAGCTTGCAGGCTTTTTGATTGCATTTCTTACCCGAATGTGATAGGAACTGAGTTTCTTTGAGGTGCTGCTACACTTTTTCAATCCTTCATCTATAGGAATTTCTAATTTTGATTCAACTGCTAATTTGATCAGAATTCCTTTTAAGAGGGCATGTTGTGTAAAGGACCACTTGCATAAATGACCATTTATGAAAATAAGTTTTTCCTTTTTTTTTTTTTTTTCTATTGAATAAGAAAATATATTAGAGAGATCTGTATAAATACATCACAAGGAGAAAAAGAATTCATAATATGAAGATTAACTAACTATACAAGATGTGGAGATGTAACGAAGACAGGTGAGACATTAATACAGCACAAAAGACCTTGAGATGTGTTTTTGTGGTCACCCAAATTTTATACATATATTTTCTTTTGAAATAATGATTGATTTGAGAGAGAAAGAGAGAGAGAGAGAGAGAGAGAGAGAGAGTGTGATGTCCCACATCGGATAGGGGAGCAAGTTCCTGGCGCTATATATGTAGAGACTCCTCTTAACCAAGTAGATGCGTTTTAAAGCCATGAGGGCCCTCTTGGGCCCAAAGCGGACAATATCTACATGGTTGGGTGCGGGTCGTTACAAATGGTATCAGAGCCGATCCCCGACCCCGGTGTGAGGATTTGTTTGGCCTCGTAAGGGGTATTTGTCTGTTTGGCCCCGCAATCCCATGGGACACAACAAGGACGTTGTGTCTGCATGGGGGGGTGTTTGTGATGTCCCACATCGAATAGGGGAGCAAGTTCCTGACGCTATATATGTAGAGACTCCTCTTAACCAAGTAGACGCGTTTTAAAGCCGTGAGGGCCCTCTTGGGCCCAAAGCGGACAATATCTACATGGTTGGTATGGTTGGGTGCGGGTCGTTACAGAGAGAGAAACCCCTCATAGATATATCAGTGAGGAATTTCATTATGGTGGGATATCACTGCTTTTAGCTGCTTTAGTTTCAGTCTTTTGGGATGGTTTCTCGTGCAATTTGCATAAGGGCGAACAAGAAACTTGTGGGAAATCTAAGAAATTGGCTTTGGAGAAAAATTAGCCTGCAATTTTTCAACGGTTATAATTTGCACTTGAAAAATAGGTACGTAGAGCAGATTAATTAAGAATAAAGCCAGCTTGTGATGATGAGTGTGGTGGCATACAAGGGTATATAAATAAGTGTAGTACCTGCAGGCAATGATGTGATCGATCCACAATGCATAAACATGAGGGCCATGCCCAATATGGATGCTAACCCCCTGTTCCCCAATCATCATCCACCAACAAAACTAACCAACTTATAATTTTTACGTATTAAGAAAACTCATTCACATGCTCTCTACCAAGTCTGATAAAAATCACATTAAAATATGATTCACTTCAAAACCAAACTTGATCTCAAAGTCGTTATGGTTGCATTTTAAAATGTAGGTTAAGTTTGGGTTTTGACAAAAATGACATTTTCTTGAGTAAGAAGAACAAGGACTTGGCAAATGGCAAGGCAAACAGTACTTTAGCCATTTAATATTTCCCACCTAAATGCTGCAGACGGTCCAACCACATGTCCAAGGAAATTGAACAGTAATTCCATTATTCCTCAGGCCTCTTCAGTGGGCTCTGGATTCATTAATGTCAACAAGCAAATGACAAGTAAAGCCTCAAAAAGTCTTCACTTTGGTTACACAAAAACAAACTACAATTTTAAAGCACCTGGTGAATGTCTTCTCCCTCTTTTGGGAGCAGTAAGTGAGAGACTCTTAAATTAACATTCCCAGGCTTCATGGTAAATTTTGGGTTCATTGTTAGAGCCACATTCCCTGAAATATTTTTCCCAGAAGACTTGGTGCAGGTCTCTTAATTTTGCAAGATGTTAGATTATAGAATTGCCTAATTGTAAGAAGAGTTCGAAAAGAAAAATGAATGATGGCTTTCAGTTTTAATTTGGACAAGCTGGGGGCACTGCAGTCACCCCCCAGCAGAGATGTACAAATTAAAGGAGAGCAAAGATCTCTCACAGTCTGATCGTAATTTCTTTAACCTAATATATAATATACACAAAAATGATACAATATGGGAATGGGGAAAGGCCAAGGCATGGCCCTCTATTCTTCGTCTTCCTCCTTATCATCAATGTCCTTGTCTTGAAGTTGTTGAGATGAAGACATTGAAATGGGAGAAGAAAATGAAGAGACAGCAGATGAGAAAGAAGTGGAATCAGAACAAGAAGCCAGACCGACAAGCAAATCAACGAAGGCTCCAACTATAAACCCATGATTCTTCTTCCCATTCACCCTCAGATACCAGCCCAAGAGCTCCTCCAGACAATCCCAATCCTTCAACCCATGAGACTCCACCATCTCTTCCATTGACTTTCTGAAATCTACATAGGGATCCTCAGACTCCATTGCCAAAACCACGCTTTCCTTGAATGGATGAATCTCATTAGCCGCCTTTGCCTTCTCCTCCAAGATTGAACTAGTGTTTCCAGGCTCGAAAAACAGCCTCTCTGACTGCACCCCACGTATCACCACCTCCACAGACTTCACGCCGTACTCCTCCTCGGACTCTGTGGAGAAGCTTGCAGACTCGGACGTGTTCGTGAACCAAGACTCAGGAGTCTCCACTCCGTCAGTGAGATCGAAGAAGACTGAGTTAACGGTCTTGAACATGTCGTCCCCAGCTCGAAAAGAAAGGGTTTTGGGGTGCTTGCACGAGGGCCATTGCCATGGCTGCCTTGTTTCCTTGGCCTTGAACAGAGAAGGGAGCTTCATTTTCTTCCCCATTTTTGGAGCTGCAACACAAGCTTGCTGAGGAATGAGGAGGGGGATCAAAGGGTTCTTTTGAGTTTTGAGCTGGTGTATTAATGGTGATCAGGGGGAGTTGTAAGAGGAGAATTTAAAGGATAGGTGGGGAGGAAGTAGGGGAGGATGGAAAGGAAATGGGTTTTGGTAGGACCTTTCATGTGTGTATTTAATTGTGGGCTTGTGGAATTCAATGTTATTAAATGCCCCTTCACAACAACTGAATGCAAACACTACTTTTGTCAACTGCAATTCTATAATACTCAACTAATATTTTATGTTCTTAGTTTGCTAAATACAGCCCCTGTCATGTGCATCTATCAAGGTTTCAATTTTTTGGGTTTGGCACGGTCCAATGTTTTGCCTTCATTACTTTTCAAACCCCAGCTAACTATTAATTATGGGTGTAAAAATGTGTGATTCCATCCATTTTTTGGACGACTTCAAAATTAGTTGATTCAAAATCAAACCAGTCTTTTAGTGTTGTATGTTTGTGCATTAAAAACTTATTGAGCATCAAACAACTATACTTCACAAGAAATGGAAGTCTTAAAATATTGATTTGATTTAATTTTTATTGATTAGGAAATAAAGAAAACCAATAACCAAATCGATAAAGTCAATTTTCAAATATTTTAAATTGAACAAACCTTTCGTTGAAAGCCAAATCAATTTCATCTCTTTTAGTTGAATTTGATTAGTTTTACCAATTTTTCAATTTTTACTCAGTTTTAAAATATTGATTTGGTTTAATTTTTATCGATTAGGAAATAAAGGAAATTAATAATCAAATCAATAAAATCAATTTTCAAATTTTTTAAACTTAACAAACCTTTATAGTTGTTGAAAGCTAAATCGATTTGATCCCTTTTAGTTGAATTTGATTAGTTTTACTAATTTTTCAATTTTTACTCACACCCTTAGTTTTGAATAATGTTCATGGTGCATGTTTGTCAATTCTTAATCGCAATACAATGTGAGTTTAATTATTAATGTGTTGAACGATGTTTGCAACTTGGTCATGTCTAGATCAACCTTTCTATGTGTAGCTACATCAATGTGAAAGAGGCCTTCTTCCCAAGGGGTATGAGTTATCGGTGAGATATATACCACTATGAAATAGTGTAGACTCGCATTTTTCACGTGAGCCCCAACCCGATCGGCGAGACTCGTTTTTATTTATGAAAAAATTGTTTTAGAAAAGTTGGAGTGACCACTTATTTTATTTTATTTTAAAGGGAAAATAAAACAAGAAATAAAACCCTAAAAAATGACTCCACATTTTTGGAAAAGCATGTCTCGACAACTCGAGTTTAGGTCAGGGGATCAGATTGCCTATTAGGAAGGTACCTTTAAGAGGTAGCACCCCTCTAAGCCCTACAAACGTCTCTACTGACTAAGTTGAGGGAAATGTGACAATCAATTTATTAATTGAGGGTACCTAGGTAGGCTAAGCCGATTTCAAAAATAGCATGCCAAATAAAAAAAACCAATCATACTCATAAAGGAGAGCTAGGATGCGTACCTAGACCGCTTCTTAAGTGCTATCATAAAACATCAATGGTTAGTTTGGAAATATGACACACAACATGTGTTTTATCCAAGCAAATCAAGCATACATCTAAGCACCTAAGGATCACATCAAGCATAAATGAAATTCACAATAACATGCATGTTCATAAAATTTCGAAAAGTAAGTGATAGAGAGCGTACCTGGATAGTATGCATAATTTATAAGATTCCTCCAAAACTGCTAGAGTGATTAGGACAAGTATGAATTATATAACACATTCATTATGTCTAATACACAGTACCAAAGCCAAAATTGAGCCAAGGTAAGTCAAATGACTCCAAAAATAAATAACCAATTCAAGCAATGTACAAAATCAACAACATGCAATTAGAAAAGGGAGCATAAAAAAACAAATTCTAAAAAATGGTTTAGAGTGGAATTTAATTACGAAAAATTTCTGGAAACAACTCCTACACATCTAGATCAACATACCAAAGGCCAAACTCTCATTCAAAGGACAGGTTGTAGCAAAGACACCTAAAGGCTTTACAAAGTCCAAATTAGATAAGAAAAACTGACATGCATAAACGAATTTTTAAAAAATAATAAATAATCACATAAAATCATACAAAAAATCACACACATAGTTCAAAGTGTCTATATCACATAAAAAATGAATCCAAGGTCGGATAACATTCAAAAATATTTTTAAAACACTCAAGTTAATCAAATGTCCAGAATTTAGCATGAGCAGTAGGTATGACTTTGAAAAATCATGTCTCCCTCAAAAAGGCACATTTAAAAAAAATATATATTTTATGTGTCTAATATCAATTTCAAGAAGCCTAGAATTGAGGAAAAATATTGAATCAAATTAAAAAACCTGTCTGGTATTTTATTTTTGCAAAAAGGTATCGGATGTCCAGAACTGGGTGAAAACGAAGCCCCCCTAAAGACTCGTTTATATCTTCTATTCCAAAATAGTTTTCTAACTCAAGCAAAACTTTAAATTCAAGTTCAAGAAGTGAGGAAAGTCATACAAGTTTTGATTTTTTATTTTTTTTTTAAGAGCATTTTGAAGTTGCTGAAACAAATTTTAAAACTAAAGGGTCAATGGTTGAGTGAAAACTGGCAGCAAGGAAGAGTTTTGAAAAATTTTCTTATGTAGGGGTTTCACCAATTCCCCAATTGGTATACACAAATCTAGCCTAGAATCATCCTATTTATTTGGGAACACAAGCTTTGATTCGTGTTTTGTTCAAAACCAAAATTTTCATTGAAAACCGAGAAAGATGCGAACCGATCAAAAGATGGTTGCATATTATTTAAGAAAATGAGATTTTGATTCTAAGGACTTTAAATGAGTTTTTAAAATAGATTAGGGATGTTTTGAGAAAAGTGTTATATTTTAAAATAAGAGAAATTAATTTGAGAACAATAAAACATATGAGAAACAGAATACCAAGCAAAACAAACGGAAACAAAATCATAAAGTAAAATTTTTGGCAACCAAGCAAACTGAAATGGTGTACATGGAGGCCAATCTTCATTATTTTCCGACGACCTCTGAAAAGTAAATTTTGCCAAAGACTACCTAAGCAATAAACTATTCAAACTTTAATCAATTAAAGTAATGACTAATATTCAAGAAGTATATCAATTAAGAGTATTAATAACGAATTAGCACATGATCGATTAAACACACAAACACATCTAGACTGATTAAAATGGACCAAATTAAATTAGGGCAAATATGAATTGTCAATCATAGAATTAATGTTATTAGTGAGCTAATATTACAGAAAATACTTGAACTGAATAGATGAGTGAAAATCAGAGTAAACTAAGCAAGGCACCTTCTAAATGTGGATTTTATTAATAACTTAGAATTATAAAAAAAACACCTAAAACAATTAAAATGAATCAAATGAAATGAAAGAAAACTAAAACAAAATATGAGTTCATGAAATCAGCTTCCTAAATGAATTTACATTATTAAATTGAAATCTAAGCTCAAAATGAATTAAACACTAACTAAGGCAAATTCAAAAATCAAAATATTTAACACCTAAGATCAATTATTCCAACAAACTAAAATTTTACCTTAACCAAAAATTAAATTATAAAACTATCCAAAACAAATTTTAAAACTAAATTTCTAACATATAAAATTAAACTCATAATCAAATAGATAAGTTGATAACACATAAATAAATAAATATGAATGAAACAAAGTTTGAATGAAACAAATATGAACTCATGGAATTATTATTATTATTTATTTAATAAACTTACGTT
The DNA here is from genome assembly GCA_011039315.1 of Vitis labrusca. NCBI lineage: Eukaryota > Viridiplantae > Streptophyta > Magnoliopsida > Vitales > Vitaceae > Vitis > Vitis labrusca. The sequence goes on along the minus strand of JAAKHE010000758.1, from coordinate 135,823 downwards.
ACTAAAATAAAATTTAAGCTTAACAAACATTTTTAACACTAATTAAGGCAAGTTCAAAATCTAATACTTAACACATAAAAATCAATCATTTCAACAAACTAAAGTTTTAATTAAACCTAAAGCCAATTCAAACCACCTACAACAGATTTTTTTATTATTTTAAACTGAATTTTTAACCAATAGGTTCAATCTCATTAATAAATAAATAAGTTACAAAGCATTAAATTAGTGGCAAATAAATAAATAAATAAACAACTAATAATTAAATGAATCACAACTAAACTAAATAAAGATCAAACTATTTTTTTTTCAAAAGTAAAACTACATAAAATTGTATTTTATGAATTTAATATAATATACCAAAACTAACCCTAAACACAACTCTAATATTTAATGTAATAAATCAAAAGTTAAACAAAAAGTGAGATTATGATGCCATATTAAAACGAGTACATGTCGGAGCCAATAATATAAGTCAAACCACCTAATATAATAATAATTCCACTTGAAAAAAACTAATCAAACTTTTGACTTTACTGAAAACCCATGCATATAAAAAAATAAATGACTCACCTAACTGGCTTACCAAACAACCTGGTGGTGTGTAGCTGCTTTCATTTCTCCAATGGTGCTCGGGAATAATGGCGTGTTGGTTGATGAGAAATGATCAAATTTTTGGTTCCTCAGCCAATACGTTTTCAAGGATGCGTGGATGGATGGGCTGTTGTCCAGATGGTTCCATCGGTGAGTTCAAATGTCGCCTCCCTTCACTCTGAAAACTACCTGTCGATCCCTTCAAATAGCCGTCTTTCTCTATTCTCAAGAACTCCTTCCTAATCCCTTCAAATAGTCGCATCTCTGCTTTTAAATCTTCTTGCGCCGATCCCTTTAAACAACCTCTCTCTGCTCTCAAAAACTCTATTTTTTTTTTTGGATCCCCTTTAACAACCCTTCTATCCGCTCTCAATACTCTCTCTCTCTATCCCTTTCAACAACCCTTTTCATGCTCTCAAAACTCTCTCTCTCGATCCCTTCAAACAACCCCTCTCACACTCTCAAAACTCTCTCTTTCGATTCAAAACGGTAGTCTCCTCTTTTTGTAAAACTTTCTCTCCCTCATCCTCAATGGAAGACTCCTCTATCATCTTTTTTTAGAAAACTGACCCCTTCCTTCTTTCATTTTTTTCTTTTTTAATCTCTTATCAATCTCCCCATTCAACTCCTCTCTCCAGCCACAATAATGGAAGGAACAACAGCCACCTCTGCTCATTTCCTTTCTTTCTTTTTAATATATATTTTTTTCAATCACCTTTTTTTGAACACAGCCTCACACCTCGTCTATATGCACGTTGCATCAATTTTTTTCATTGCTAAAACCGGTTATGGAAATCTTTCTTTCATAAAAAAATGGTGCTCTCTCATCGGATTCATTTCCCCACTTTCCAAAACATCACCATCTTATTCCTATACACGTCCTGTTGACTCCACCAACTTGAGAATGACACCAAAACAATGAACAATGCACCTAGGGATCGCCACGTGCCCCACAGAAATTGGAATACTCTTAACCATCAAGTCAATTCTCTAGGATTTGCCAACCCGACCTACACCTGGATTGGTTCTCCAATAATCCAAATCAGCTCATATTCGACCTAGAATTTGCTCTTATGTCCAGCTGCCACTCCTAATATATGCACTCTAAACATTCCTCCAAGATGCAACTCCACATGATTTCTTCCAATCTTTCCATTGGTGGACTTACCTACAAAATTTTAAAATCAAATAAATTAAATAGAATAATGATAATGATAATAAAAGTGAACATAAATAATAATAATATTAATAATAATAGTGATAATGAGGATAATAATAATAAAATAGTAGTAATAATAATGATAATAATAATAATAATAATAATAATAATAATAGTACTAATAAGATAATTAAACAAAATTATTAAATTAACATAGATAAGTAAGGACAAGCATTATGGAAAAGTGACAAAATAATAGGAAAATAAAATAGAGGAAGAAATATACGAGATAATAAATAAAATAATAAAAAGTCCAGTCATGCAACTTTATAATAAATGAGCTATGCAAGCCATGCAAGTCATACAAAAAATGCAATCCATACTAATCATGCAAGAATTACCTGAAAGGTGACCTAAGTGGGCCTAGGATGACGCCTAATGGGCCTAGTATGCCTAAATGTGCCTAAGTCTAAACTAGGGCTACCAAGAGTCACAATAGAGTTAGATAAATCCTTCAACCAAAGTCCACAAGGTGGCTTAGAAAAGATAGGCTACTTGAGTAGTAATGGGCCACCAGGGAATTACTGTAAAATATGAGACAAATACCTTATAGGACATGTGCTAAGAGAACAAAATGAAGGGTCTACAAATAGTTAAAATTTTGATTTTATGAACTAGTTTAAAGTATATTATTTGATAGACTAGGTTATATATATATATATATATACAAAAGAAGTTACACAACTCAATGCATAGAGTTAAAAAGGAAATCAAGAGAAGTTTTTTTTTTAAGATTATAATTAGGTTCTCTTATATAGTTAGGTTAAGATACTAATTAGTAATAATACATTTTCCTTAAAACTAGCCTTCAAAAGTGAAGTCTTGTTAAATAAAAAAGAATGAACTCTTTAAAAGGATTTTTAAAAGAACTTGATTATACAATATCAATATTTTTATGAAAAATAAGAATAAATATTTCAAAGATAAAAAATTCATATTTGACATGTTTTTTCATCATTAAAAAGTTTTTCAATCTTTAGTTTTTATTTGAATCATCCTAAGCCATTAAAACATTTGTGTAATAATTTTTTACGCTTCTTATGTAGTTGACAAATGATTGACTAAAGCGGTCAATCACCTAGTTGAACAATTGAGGGTGATTTTGAGCAATACATTGTTAGAGACTAATGGATAAGGATAGTTGAAGTTGGACCTCAACAAGTGAAAGCTCTCCCATCTTCCAATAGTCATTGAAAAGTGTCTAACAACTAGTTTCTAGTTGATTGCCCCATCGACTAATTGAATCATAATAACTTGACTTCATTTATGGATAGGCTACCACTTGAAAATCTCCCTATTGTCTAAACCTTGAGTCTTTAATATATATACTTTGAGTACGATTATTTCAAAATTTGGAAACATTATTCATTGCACCTTAAGACTAGATGCCTTTTTTATTGTAATCAATTTGCATAAATAACTAGTTGTTGTGTTTTTTTTTATTTATTCCAAATTTATTGTACTTTGTGAAAGAGTGTTGTTAAGTATTTGAATAACGCTTGTGAAGTTATAAGTGTTAGAAGAATATTTGTGGAATTGTAAGGTCTATTGGTATCTAGAAATCAAGTTTACATTGAAGGATTCTTTAGTTTGAAAGATCCTTGATATGGTGGGATATTGCAAGATTTGGGTTAAAGCTTGAGGTCATAGATGCATGCAAGGTTGTGTTTATTAGAAAGAACTAGATATCCTCATTCCTATCCCTAAACCATTAGGATACATGCAAATCATTCCTAAAGTTCTCTAGATCAAATCACAATGGAAAAAATAACATTAAAACTTTAGGTCTAGATAAGGAATAGGTCATATATGTGATCTACTAGATGTTCTTAGATCAAATTCAATAAAAAAAAAAACAATCATAGATGTTGTGGATCTCATAAACCAAATGATTTTCTGCACTTTATTTTCTAGATCATGGCATTGGAGAAGGTGAAATCCTCTTTGGAAGGGTGGAGACTAGAGTTTCTCTCTAGAGTTTGAATAGTAAGAGCATAGAAGGATGCCCAAAGGGGTTTAAATAGGTTTTCCTATGCGCTTAAATAACTTAAGTCCATTTTACACTTGGGTCACTTAATCTAGACCACTTAGGTCTTTATTTATTAATTAGTCCTATTAAGCTCTAATTAATTAATTAGCCTAATTTAGAAAGACTATTCATAAGATTCAACCTTATGTCTTTACCAAAATACTCTTACGCACATATATGAATTAGGAACCAAAAAATTCTTTTAACAAAAGTGCTACCATGGAATATGAGCATAAGTAGGGACTATTGGGACCTACAAGAAAATACTGGCTCATTTGAAATCCAATTATGAAGTTGACTAAACATTCCACTATAGAGAATAAATTACACTATAATATCTTATGATAATAGAACGGGATGTAAACTTGAGTCTATGAGCTACTATTCACTACATGCAAACTCCTAATAAACTGGTGTCCATAATCTAACAAGGTATGTATTATCAACCTCTCAAAAATATCTCTCCAATCTATGAGATTCATATCCTCCTATTATATGATTATCTTACATACTTTAGCTCAGAAAAACATGTGTCAAATTCCAATTAAAGAGTTACTACGACCATAGTTTTCTTGATCACATGTCCTTAGGATCACCCACAGAGACACACTATCTCAAACCCATGAGATATCATGATATTTATATTAAGAATACATATTGTCAACTACCTTAATCAACAGTGACTCAATCCACATAGGTAATAGATGAACACCAAGGTCTCACCCATAGGTCAAAGATAATAAAGACCTCAACATTAGTTCAATATTCCCTCAAGATTGAGAATCCAAGCATCATAGTAGTTGGTGAATCATAACTACTTGATAGCCAATATCATGATTTACTAGTAATTTCATGAGGTATTAGAATGTAGTTGACTCTCTTAGTAAAGTGTTGAGTCAACGTCATAATTTGATTATGAGAAAGCCAATATTTTCCTGTGGCCCTTAGTGGTCCTCATTTGAGCTAATATTCTTTGTTAGCACAAAGTTTTAAGGATTTATGGATAATTTTATTATTTATGTGCATAAAGGTGTTTTAGAAGCACAATGTTATATAAAATTTATGATTAATTATTTTGGGTATTCAAGCTAATCAATAATTAATTAGAGTCCATTATGATTAATTAATTAATTAAGACCCAATGAGCTAGATTAAGTGAGTCCAGTCCAAGTTGACCAAAGTCACTTAATTTTGTAATAGAGTCTATTTAGATTTTACAATTTAGATTTTGAACTTTTCAAATTAGTAGTCTTCTAGAAATCTAATGTCATTCTTTTTCTCATCTCAAGATTTGTAGTCACTTTATGTAACTTTCATGAATCTAGGAAGGCATCATCGAGTGGAAGATCACAATGTTATTAAGACTTTTACATCAATTGGATTAGGTTATGAAACATCAAGATCCACAAGTATGTTTTTCAGAGTAGCTAAATCCAATTTTTGTTACTTCTATTGTTGATAGATCTAGTAGCCCTAGGATCTAGAGAGCATGCACCACTATGATCTTGTTTCCAATATAAAAAAATTCTTAGTGCACACAAAGTGCCTCCACATACATCAAAACTTACCAGAAGAAGACAAATTTGAGAGTATTCACTTAGACACACACTTTGCTTAAAATAACTTATTTAATTAAAGATAATGAAAATTTATTCAACTAAGACTAGACCAACACTTTTGAACATTAAATTATATTAATGTGTTTGTATATTATAGGTTTACTATGACCCAGCATGTCACTTCCCATTGAGAAACAATAGACTTTTCCAAACATCACTTACATACAAGGATGGAATATCAAAAATTAAAAAGATAGCAATGATATTTTACAAAAATATATATAGGATAGAAATTTCAGAAAAATTTTGATAAGGTAAAAGTTAATCAAAACTTAAGAAATATTTGATAGAAAAAAAAAACCTCTAAGGAATGATAAAACAAATAATAATATGTAGTATTTGAAAACATATTTAATGTTAAAATAATAATCATTTAGTTTTGATGAATTTAATACTATTATAGAAATAATGATATATATATGATTTTTTTATATAAAATTGTGTATAATTGTATTTACAAGCTTATACTTCTATACTTCATTTCCATACAAAAGTACTAAATAAAACTCTTGAAAAGATTATTATGATAGTTTTTAGATTTTCAACAAGTAGTGTAATGTAATTTAAAAATAACATAATTAATTTTTATTTATTTAGGAGTTTATTACACTTTACCCCC